>PVKA01043495.1:0-16729 GCA_004027165.1 Ctenomys sociabilis | reverse complement strand
CTGAACTGCATAGAGAGCCTGTCTCAAAAAGACAAAAACATTGAGGTATATAATGGGGGCCATAATAGTAAGTTGGGTTGTAAATGGCTATCGCCAACAACTTCTTCAGATAACTCACTATTATTGTGGACTGCTGGACTATGTTTGATTGTGTTGCCGAGTTCAGGTACCAGTAATGGTTTAATGACAATGGAGTGCCCATCTTTGACAGAAAGGGGATACAAAGGAAGAACCAAGATGTGTTTGTATAAACAGTACAGTTAGGATAAATGTGCAGTGCTTCTGTATAATTCTATGAGAGGCAAGATTTGCATTTATAACATATGCTCATATCATTATAAGCTTGTATCTAGAAGAATTGTTATGCTTGATATATTAATCCCCACTGGTATCCATTAACAAGGGAACTTAACAGTTTTCCTGAATATGTTTACCAAACTCCCAACAAAGAAATATGATTTCTGCTAAGTCACTTGAAAAGTTTACGTTTTATCACTATTCTTTCACTTTTTATTACTGTTAATACGTATTTTCATACATGATGACCACATTCACCAATGGAACTTGTACATTTTATAGTTTAATTATTTTTTCCATTTCCTTTCTCTCCCTTCAACTACTTTCTCCCTCCATTTTGAAAAAGCTTTGTTTCCATTTTTCATTTTCATTGTTTATTAATCCCTTTTGCCTTCTCTCCTCCCTTCCCTTCCCATGTTCCCATTCCCATTTGAACATGTTCTTCCTACTTCCAGATATACATTCTCTGTTTTGCTCCTTATACTGTCACAGATGTTCTATTCTCCTTTGATTCTAAAGTTACAACACAGTTACACTTGTGTATGTGAGTTACTTCATTTAAAATTATGGTCTTGAGGTGCATCCTCTTACCTGAAAATGGCTCATATCGTTTTTCTCCTTTATGACAGAGTAATGCTTCATTATGTATCAATTGTACACTTCCTTTATCCATACATCTGTTCAGGACCTTAAGGCTTCTTCTATATCATACTTTTGGTACATTTAACTTCCATGAATATTTAGAATACATGTCTTTGAAATTCTGACTTGTTTTTATACTCAGAAGTTGGGTTGCTCTTTAAAATAGTAAACTAAGTCAGGTACAAATTCCAAATAAATTCCCTTTCCTAAGAAAATAGTACAGTAAAAAATACTATAATTTCAATTTTTTATTCAGCACCACCCTTGTTTCTTGTATGTTTTGCTATCAGATGCCTTAGGATTATAGCTTGAAGAAAATGGAAAATTTGAATTGTATACTATCACTATGCATATAATTATTTTACATTTATGTTTCTTGTTGACCTAAGGTTGACTCTTGTCTCATAAGAGTATTTTGTTTTTGAATGCTCCCTAAATTGAAAGATCTTTATCATCAAGAAACCCTGTATGTACAATCTATATCACACTCCATAAGGGGCCACTGCTTCAGAAAGCATTTATTTTTCTAATATGCACCATTATCCTTGAAATATTTTAAATAGGGACAGAGCTGCATTTTAATTAGGGATAATATACTTTTAGAGTCAGTTGAAGAATTTTCTAGGATGAACCTCTGCAATATCCAAAGGTGTCTGGCCTAGGGCAGAAAAAGTGGGAATGCACATCTGTATTATTGCCATCGTCAGAAAATGAAGTCCTATTAAAAACATGTTCATAATGTGCTCTAATCTCTAGGAAAGAAAAGTTTATATCCTGGAAAACTACTAGCATTTCTTATAGGCAATAAAAATTTCATGACAACCCAGACCTATGATATTAAGCATATGCTCAGGCATTTTAAAAGTGTTATAACTGATTAATCTATAGCAATAAATAATTTTCATTGGCTCTGCTTGCCTAAGTAAATATGGTAATTTATGGTTTGTATTGTTTCATGCAATTCTAGCTCTCTGCCTTTTGTCAAAAGTGAAGTTATTTCTTATGTCATATACTTTTATAATAACAAATACTAAGAAAATAAGATGCAATACCCAGAAATAAAAATCTCTTTTGATAAACATGACATCAGTTTTAGATGTTAACTCTAGTTGATAAATCTGGTATGATGTCACATGTTGGTGTGTTTTTTAAATCTTTGTAAGTTGAGATAAATGGTTAAATGATACTGTTTCCTACCAAATGAGATTTTTGTATTATTTAAATGTGATTTTTAAATGTAGGATACCAAATAATAGGTTCATAACAATAAGTGATGCATTTGCTATGAGGACAATAAACAAATGTAACTAGGGCAGAAATAAAACTCAAGAAAAAGGCAAAGAATTACTGACTTGGCTGCATTACAAAAACACCCAGATAAATTGGATTTTATTGCAGGGTCAGTAAATGTAGAAAAGCAATTCACACATTATGAAAGTTTAACAGTACAAGAAATTTACTTGAAAATATTTTAAAATGAAATTAGAAAACAAAGTAATTTTTCTCAGTATCCATGCAATATGTTAATATAAACAAAATAGTGCCATTTGTAATGGAAGTGAATTTTTAAGAGCTGGACTCTTATTACCCAAATACAACCTTTAAACATCAATGAAGTGACTAATATATACATTTCCTAAGTCAAAAGAATGCTTAATAGTGGTTTTATGTGGGAATTTTCCCCTAGTATTTCTTCAAAAATGTGTAAGTTTTCAGAATCTCAAATCATGAGAAAATATATCAAGAGATTTGGAACACAGGAACGTATTATGAATCACCAGAGAGAATTACAGCTTAGAAATAGATGCAGGAAATGTTAAAGTTTGAATTTTCAGAACTCACTGAAGTGAAGTAGAAATAATGCAAAATCAGGAAACACAGATTCTCCAAGTTAATCAAAATGTATGGTTGACTTTTCTGAAAATCAGGTTCAGAAATGAGTGTAAAAGTTCAGTTACCACGTAATCACCCACCTTAATTTGAGCTATTATGCCATAAGTATTTATGGATCTGCTTGCTGCTAACATCATATCATTTTTGCTAATAAAATAAATACTAACAGCTAATATATATGGTATATTTCATTGATGTCATATTAGTGATATTCCCAGAAATATCAAATTTAATAAACATTATTTGAATTTTCATCCAATGATTCTATGTAGTTCTATTGCTATTAGCTTTACTAGGAAAGCAGAACACTAATTGAATACTGCCAACTCTTACCCACATACCGGTACTTAGTATTTTTATACTTTTAGTGTAAGTTGTATTGCTTTTCAGCTTTTATTATTTATGAGTGAGTTCTCTCTCCCTCCCAGTGAATAAAAAATATGAGCATTGGAAGCATTTAGGAGTAACACAATCTTAGAATTTTGCGAGTATTTCTGAGAGTTCTGAATTTTTGTTCTCCAATCCCAGACATTAATATGTGCGGTGAATTTGGAAACTTGCATCCAATATCAACTCATAAAAATGATGTTCTGGTTACAGAGAGCAAGGTACTATTTTGACGTACCATGTGACATTCTTTTGTACATATACCATATATCCTATGACTTCTGATTTGCCTTGATAATCTTTCACTATTTTATGCATTAAATTGTTGCATTAAGCATAAAATCATTAATTTAAAAAGATTTAGCTAGATACATGAACTCTTAAAATTGCATAGTTAGTGATGTTTAGTACTTTTCTTTGGGGGGGCGGTGAACCAGGTATTTAACTCAGGCCTTTGCACTTGCCAGGGAAGCGCTTATTCTACTGAGCCCTCTCCCCAGCCAGTTTAGTACATTTTGATGAATCAGAGAGAAAGGTGGTCAATCAGGTATTTGTAGTGTGTGTGTGTGTATGTGTTTGTATTGGATCAGGGACCTAGGGCCTTCATGTGGCACTATATTCAGAGCCCAATTTGAATTGAGGCACAGTGCTGCTAAGGTGACTGAACTGGCTAAAATGTGCTATCCTGAGTGCCTTCCAGAATGCTGGGGCTGTAAGCATGCAGCAACACACCTCTGACCCCAAAATCCGTAGGCCTACATTGTGTTCAGTATGATGAAAATAACATGGACATTAAAATTACTACTATAGATTTAGGATGATGCTTTGGGGAAGTAGATAATGGGTGGTAATTTTTCTATATAAGAAAAGCTTCCACAATTACCTAAACTTCTTCAGTAAACTCGACCAAGGCCAGTCTTTGATTATGTGGATCTAAAGCAGTTAATAAAAACATTTCTAATTTGAAGGATATAATTTCCCTTAAAAATCATTTGAAAAATGAACTTTACATATCTACCACCTTTCCTTGAAAGAAACAGAAAATTTGTATTCAAATAGATTTTTGTGAAATTGTGAATAAAATAAAAACAGCACCTGTGTAGCTGTAAAAGCAGGTTATCTCTTGGTTGGCTTACATGTCAGTATGTGGTCCATAGGAAAGAGAGCATAGTTAATCACAGTGTACAACTAAGGTTTATTATAAAGTCGCCGATGCTCCCTCTCCTATCCTTTCACTTTCTGACACATTTCTCCATAGCCTAGGATCTAGTGTTGTTTGTGTTTGCAGGAAGGGGCCTATGCAATTTAGTAATCAGTATAGCCCCCATTGTATTCATTTATTCAATGTTTTTAATCTTATCCTTCTATAAGAAGATTCAACTCAAGTTTCACACTATTTGCTTAGAATTGCATACTTTCTGTGATACTGGTATATCTTCAGCAAAGCTCTTGGTGTAATCAGTTATCACAATTAGAATGTCTAGTTGGTTAGAAAAGTGAGAATTTTAAGGTATGTTGTATAGATGAATGCCTACTTTGTCTGAATATGAACTTACCTCTCCTTAGGAAATGCATTAAGCATAAATTTCAAAATTATGAAACAATAGGGTTTTTTACCAATCTGAAATGTATCTTATAAATGAAAAAATTGAATGGAAATTATGAAACTCACACTTTCTTAAAAATAGCTACCTATTTTTCTACTACTAATCATTAATACTAAAACGTGCAAAGAATCTGTGTTTAACCTTGTGATGAAACAATGTAAAATATCTTTTCGTATCGCAATGAATATTCAGGGGAAAGATTACAAATCAAGTACATATGTATTGTTCATTTTTGTCGTGATATGAATATTTGGAAATTTCTGAGGTACTTGTCTTTGAATTTGAGTCACTTCTTAGAGTAGCATCATTTACTCTCTTAAACTTGAATTTATCCTTTGAGGCAGCACAACAACTTTTGCAGGTACAGAAATGGTCTTTATATTTAAATATTCTGCCCAGAACAGACTCCCATCTGTTTTCTGTAGTTTACACAAAGCATTAGTTCATTCCTACGGGTTCAAAAATTCTAATTCTAAAGGTTAAATTCACATACAGAGAGGCCTGGTGGAATTAGAATTCCTATTTTAGAAACTGTATGTCCTTTTGCACTGTGAACATGACTTGCTATCCCTGCCCTATCTGACTGCAGAATCATTACACTGGCACTTCTATTCTCTATAAACTTGTTCCCTGTCTTCATCCTTATGTGACAGCACAAAAAATGAGTGAGTTCCAAGACTAAGAATGAAGACACCTGTAGCTTATGATAAGAAACTACTTAAACCTAGGCATTCTGTGCCTCTGTCTTTTTCCAGGCCCCTTTGCACTTTCTAGACTCACTGAAATCCTCACCATTACAAGCATCATGTTATTTGGAAAAGTGTCTATGAATCTTCTTTCTAGCTACAGATAGGGTAATTACACTTCCCACATGTTCTGGGATAAATTCAATTTTAAATATGCACTCCTATTGTCAAATGTTTTCCCTGGGCTTAAAATTTGGAAAACATATTTGTTGTAGATGAGCACTTCTATTTCAAGTTTATTTTAATTGAGATCTTTTACTTACCTTGACGCTTGCCACTTGTATTTCTGTACATAAATATGTGTGTGTGTGTGTGTGTGTGTGTGTGTATCTGTATTATATAATATATATAATAAAGGTATATATTCTTTCTGTTCTCAGCCTGCCAAGAGCTTGGATTACAGGTGCGCAATACCATGCCCAGTCTCAATCTCCATCTCAGTGTGCCCCAGGGGTGGGGACAGCAGTGTGTGTGGTGCTGGGGATTGAACCCTGGTGTCTGCACCTTGATTAAGCAGGTGCTTCCATCTGCTGAGCTATCTGGCCAGCCCTCTGTACAACTGAGTGTTAATATAAAGATATGCAGTAATATTTTTTAAGATTACTTCCCTCAAAAAGAAAACTAAAGTGAAAGCGTTTACAGTTGAAAAAAATTGTTGTACTATGGTAAAAATTTCCTCAATTGCATTTATGAAAGAGGGGTTAAGAAGTATTCAATAAATTAAACTAAAATCTTTTTTTCCTGATACTCTGGTTTAAATCTAAGTAGATTTTGTTCTCCTGAGTAAATCAGTATGAGTAAACTGAGTAATGTTAGTGTCATTCATGCTGAACATTTACCTCTATTGGAAAAAAAAATCCAACAGCTTTGAGTCTCTTGAGAAACACAGATAAGATTTTCTTAAGCTGCTGAAAGCAAAGTTAAATATATAAAATCATAGTCGTTGAAATATGAGAATCTCATTTACTTATTAAGAGAAAATATCCTCACATCTGTATATCGAAAGGGAAAAATACAAAATAGTTAAACAGGCAAAACTTGTCCACTAAAGGAAATAGTTCAACCAACTCGTTTATATTTGCTTATCAGCATTATCATTAAGAAGTGGAAAAGAAGACAGGTATCTGGGAATAGGCGGGCATGACTGTAATACAGGAACTTGGGAGGCTGTGGTACCAGGATCACCAAGAGTTCGAGGAAGCTAGCCTGAACTACATATGAACTTCCTAGTGAAAATTTTCTCAAAACAAAGAAGTAAAATTATTATCTTAATCACAACACAATGAAGAATTTCATTTTAAAGAGGGTTAACTACGAAATTCTGAATAATATTGTAGCAGTTCTATGGAGTCACGAATTTAAAAGAATTATATTTCTCTGTAGTAGTATTTGAAAAGCAATTTTTTAAAGGTTGCTCCTTATTTTGGGGAAAAGCACAGAATTTAGATTATGTTATAAACTTCAAAGTAGAAGAAAATTAGATTTAAATTTTTCTGTATAGTTGTAACTTTTATAGTGACTGTCTTGAAATGCCATTATTCTGTGCCCACGTGTGGCATTCTTTCCATTTATTATGCTTACCCTGTTGGGCCCAGTTCAGAACACAAATTTATGCTTTAGCTAAATTCATAGCATTCTCTGCCCTATATTTTCTCCTTTCATTCTTCAAGTTCTAATGTTTGAATATTTTATATTTCTACATATAATTTATATATTTATATATTTCTACATATACTTTATAAAAGTCCCATTTGTCTTTAAGTTACACCTGGAATAACATTTTCATATTTAGCACCAACATTTTTATTGATTTTGCTTTTCTTACTGTTACTATCATACAAGAAAAAAGTCCAAGAGGTGTTTTAGCTCCTCTGACATGTTCATCCTGTACACTAATACGTTTCTTAGGATATGTAATACTTTTTTTTTGCATGTAATACAAATAATTTTAATGTATTCTTTAATTTTACATTATGTTTTTATTATAGCTATATTTATGGCTGATCATTTTTTTAAGTTGATGTTCTTCTCAAATACCTGTTTTATTAATTTTTTTTGGCTGCCAATTTAAGCTTAAGCCATCGGGACTAAAATGCTGGCTAGATACTACATATATATCGACACATCTTGTAAATAGATCTGCTTTACTGCAGAGTGATTTGCCTACCCAGAAGGTTTTCAAATGTCTACACAATGAGGTTTTTTCTTTTGTTATGTCTGCGTAACCCAAGTGAACCCTTTCAAATTTCTGCTGGAGAATTGGTGTTATGAATATACTCCAGCTTCCAGAGTCATTTCAGTGAAGCAGGAAAGAAGACTGAAGATTTAACCTTTCAATATCATTTATGAATTACTTCATTCTTTCATTTTTTTAAATTTATTTTTTATTTTATTGAAGTACAAATATCAGACAGTTTCAACACACCTTCACAAGACAGATTCGATAAATTAATACATTGCAAACAGTTTTCATAATGTTTTGGTATCGTACAAGGTGCATACATGATATTATATTTACAGATATTATTTTAGAAGATGTCACTTATCAGTAAATTAAGAGTGTAGCTGCTTACTTATCTTATTTTTTATACCAGAATTATATCAAAAATTCAATTAATATTTTTCTAGTGGATGACCATAGTACTAGAAGCCAACATAATATCCTGTCCAACCTCCATTAGTGCAGATCTTGCCTCTCATAGGATTATGTAGAAGCACAGCGTTGTCTATCCCAACTGCACTGTCTATACACACACATCGTGATTTTCTCTTTCTATACCCCTTCCTTTGTCTACACCTGTCAAAGGCCGGCACTCCATTGTCATTCAATGAACTTAGGTGCTTGAACTCGACACCAAAATCCAACACAGTCCAGCATTCCACAACAATAGTGAGTTATTCAAAGAAGTTGTCGACCATACCCATTTACTTCTCAGCTTAATATTATGGCCCTGTGATGTATACTTCATTTTTATACTTTTCTGCAGGATGGTGAAGACCTAGATAGAGCAAGACTTATATACCAACACATGAATTTATATTTCTTATGTGGTCAGTGAAGACATTCCAGGGTTTATCTTGCAGTCCTATACATTATTCTGTAGATCCTTTGTCTGTCATCCATGTGGATGAGTCACGGCCAATGCTTGACCAGTTTGCTCTCTGTGAGAACTTGAGAGAAAGTATTCTCAGCATGTGAATCTCCCAAGGCACACTACAGAAATTCAATCTCTTTCCTCTGTGGCTCCATAATCTCCTTGTTCAGAAACGTTGGAGCTCAACTGAGTTTCATGATGTTGCAGTACAGGTTCTCCTATGTCCTCAGGCTTCGCTGACCTTGAAAGGATAGGGCCAAAATGTTGTCTGGCCTTGTGGTTCTTCTGTTTCTCCAACTCTGACTTGTGATCTTAGGTTGTTAACCATCCAGAAGAAAAGCTGATTAGTATCCTGCAGCATATGCCATTCACTTTGGCTTATTTGACACAATTGATTTTAGTTGTTGTACGTTTCTGTTTGTACTTCTGCTTTCTGCTTGTTATACTAGGGAGACTATACGATATTTACACATGTGTGTCTGATTTATTTCACTTATGAGTATATGTTCAAGTGGCATCGACTTCAGTATAAATGCTTCAAACTTATCATTCTTAATAGCTGAGTAATAATCCATTATATAGAAATACCACATCTTTTTCAACCATTCCTCACATGATGGACATCTTGGTTGTTTCCAAGCTTTTGTATCACACACTGTGCTGCTATAAACATACGTACACATATATCTCTATGATACAATATATCCAGATCCTTTGGGAAAATTCCCAGTAGGAGAATAGCCGAATTGAATGGGATTTCTAGTCCTACTCTTTTGAGGAGTCTCCACACTGGCGTCCACAATGGTTGTACCAGTCTACATTCCCACCAGCAATGGAGAAGTGTTCCCTTCCCCCACAACCTCTCCAGCATTTGTTGTTGGTTGATTTCCTTATGATAGCCATTCTTTCTGGAGTGAGTGATATCTCAGTGTTGTTTTTATTTGCATTTCACGAATGGCTAGCGATGTGGAGCATTTTTTCATATATTTATTCGCTTGTTTAATTTCATCCTCTGAGAAGTGCGTATTCATCTCAGATGCCCATTTCTGAATTGGGTCTTTCAATTTGAGGGCCCTGTTATATCTTAAGTCTGTATGTATATATATATATATATATATATATATATATATATATATATATATATATATACAATAGTCCTCTGTCTAATTGCTTACTATGATTTTTTCAAAAATTGTGGGTTGTCTTTTCACTCTGTTGAAAATTTCTTTTGACATGCAGAAGCTCCTTAAGAAGAGTTGATCCCAGTTGGTGATTCTTTCTAGTGCTTGCTGTGTGTATAAATGTATGGTCAAGAGCTCTTTACCTACCCCTATGTCTTCAAGAGTTTGTTCTACTTTCTATTCTAGGAGATTGAGTGTTTGTGTTTTAATGTTTAGATCTTTAATCCATTTTGACTTTAACTTAGTGCATGGTGATAGAGCTGGGTCAAGTTTTAGTTTTCGGCATGTAGAGCACCATGTTTTCCAGCACCATTTGTTAAAGAGGCTATCTTTCTTGCAGTTAGCTTGTGTACCACCTTTGTCAAAGATACGATGGCTGAGTGGTTTTGTATATGCCTCTGCATCTTCTAATCTATTCCACTGATCCTCATGTCTATTTTGTTGCCAATACCATTTTGATTTAATCACAGTGGCTTTGTAGTATAATTTCAAATCAAGAATTGTGATGCCTCCTGCCTTGTCTTTATTAGCCAAGATTGCCTTTGTTATTCTAGGTCGTTTGTGGTTCCAAATAATTTTTAGGATTGATTTCTCTATATCTGGGAGGTATGTTGGTGGGAGGTGGATAGGAATTGCATTAAATCTCTACAGCAATTTTGGGAGTATGGCCATCTTCACGATGTTGCTTCTTCTCCAGGAGCATGGAATATCTTTCCATTTTCTAAAATCCTCTGTAACCTCTTTTCTTAGGGTGTTGTAATTTTCCGTGAAAAGATCTTTGACTTCCTTGGATAAGTGAATCCCAAGGTATTTCATTATCCACGGTGCCATTGTAAAAGGTATTGTTTCTATTGTTTCCCTTTCAGTGTGCTTGTAATGTGTGTAAAGGAATGCTACTGACTTTTGAGTATTGATTTTGTATCCTGCTATACTACTGAATTTCCCTATCAGTTCTAGTAGTTTTCTGGTGAAATTTTTGGGGTCTTCCAAGTAAAGTATCATGTCGTCTGCAAATAGTGATAATTTATCTTCTTCTTTACCTATTCTCATTCCCGGTATTTCTCCCTCTTCTCTAACGGCTGTTGCTAAGGATTCCAAGACTATATTGAATAGGAGCGGTGATAGAGGGCATCCTTGTCTTCTACCTGATTTAAGACTAAAAGATTTCCGTTTTTCCCCATTTAGGATTATTTGTGCTTTTGGGTTGTCATAGATGGCTTTTATCAAGATAAGATAGAGTCCATCTATTCCAGTTTTCTGCAGGACCTTGAACATGAATGAGTGTTGGACTTTGTCATAGGATTTCTCTGCATCAATTGAGATGATCATGTGGCTTTTAGATTTCAGTCTATTAATATAGTGTATTACATTTATAGATTTTCAAATAGTGAAACCTCCTTGCATCCTTCTGATGCATCCTACTTGTTCATGGTGTATGATCTTCTTGATGGTTTGCTGTATTCTATTTGCCAGGATTTTATCGAGTATTTTTCCATCTATGTTCATGAGGGAGATTGGCCTGTAGTTCACCTTTTTGGTTGTGTCTTTCCCTGGTTTTGGAATCAGTATTATACTTGCCTGTAGAAATGGTTTTGGGAGGACTTTTTCCTTTTCAACTTCATGGAAGAGTTTGTGGAGTGTGGAAATTGTCTCTTCTATAAATTTCTTGTAGAATTCAGCTGTGAATCCATCGGGCCCTGGACTTTTCTTTGTTGGTAGGCTTTTTTTACATTTCATATTTCATTCGCTGTTATCGGCTTAATGAGAGTTGTTATAGTTTCCTGATTCAGTATTGGTAATTTGTACCTTTCTAGGAATCTGTCCATTTCTTCTATGTCTTCTACTCTGTGAGCGTAAAGGTTCTCGAAGTAACTATTAATAATGTTCTGAATTTCCACTGCGTCTGTGGTGATTTCACCCTTTTCATTCCTTATCGCTTGTACTTGAATTTTCTTTTACCTCTTTTTTATGAGATGGGCAAGAGGCTTTCCAACTTTATTTAGTCTTTCAAAGAACCAACTTTTTGATTTGTGGATTCTTTGAACTGTTTTCTTCATCACAATTGAATTAATTTCTGCTCTAATCTTTAACATTTCTTCCCGACTTTGCCCTCTGAGTTTTGTTTGCTCTTCTTTTTCTAGTTGTCAGAGGTGCAACATTAGGGGTGCTAATTTGTTCCCTTTCTGTTTTCCTAATGTGTGAGTTCATAGCTATGATTTCCCTCTAAGAACTGCTTTCATCACAATCCATTAATTCTGATAAGTTGCGCTTGAATTTTCACTGAATTGTAGATATTGTTTAATTTCTTGTTGAATTTCTTCTGCAACCCATTGATTGCTGAGTAGGGTGTTGTTTGGTTTCCATGAATTTAGTGGGTTTTTCTGGTTTCTTTTGTTACTGATTTCCCGTTTCATTGCATTGTGGTCAGATAGTATGCATGGGATAATTTCTGTTTTCTTGCATATACTTAGGCATGACCTCTGGACTAGTATGTGGTCTATTTTGGAAAATGACCCGTGTGCAGCTGAACAAAATGTGTATTCACCTGTGGTTGGGTGGAACACTCTGTATATGTCCACCAAGTACCTTTGTTCCAAGCTCTGGTTCAGTTGTGCTACTTCCTTGCTAATCTTTTGTCTGGTTCATCTATCTTTTTGAGATAAGATTGTGTTAAGGTTTCCTGCTAAGGTTGTGTTCTTAGACCTCAAGTCTGTCATGTCCCTTAAGATTTGTCTTCCATAGTTTGGGTGCTCCTGTGTTTGGTGCATCGATATTTATGAGTGTTACTTCTTCCTCTTGAATGTTTCCCCTGACCAATATATCGTGGCCTTCTTTGTGTCATTTGATCATTCATGGTTTGAAGTTGAGACTGTCTGAGAACAGAATTGCTACTCCTGCTTTTTTCTGAGGTGCTGGGGCATGTAGTATTGTTTTCCATCCTTTGACTTTGAGCCTATGAATGTCGTTTTGAGTTAAGTGTGTTTCTTGTATATAGCATATTGTTTGATTTTGTTTCCTAATCCACTGTTCCAGTCTATTTCTCTTAATTGAGACCACTTATATTGATGGTTATAATTGAAATGTGCTGATTTATGTTTGTCATGGTATTTACCTGGTATTGTTTACTCCTTTGTAACCTGTGTTTAATTGACTGTCCTGTTTAGTGGGTTCTCTCCATTCTCATTCATGGAGTTCTGGTCATTGTGGTCTCTCTCTAGAACATCTTGCAGCTGCCTGTGAAGGGATGGCTTTGTCATCATGGAATTCTTTAGTTCTTTGTCGTGGAAGTATTTCACTTCTCCATCAAACTTGAAAGAGAGTTTTGCAGGGTATAATAGTCTGGGCTTGAATTTGTTTTCGTGTAGGACTTGAAGAACTCTGCTCCATGCTCTCCTTGCCTTCATTGTTTGTGTAGAGAAGTCGGCTGTAATTCTGATGGGTTTTCCTGTGAATGTGAGTTCCTTCTTCTCTCTAGCAGCTTTCAATATTTTAATTTTGTGTTGGCTTTCTGGGATCTTAACTATTATATGTTTCAGTGTGTTTCTACTTGGGTTGATGTTATTTGTTGTTCTGTATGCTTCAGTGACCTGAATATTGGATTGTTTCCTCATATTTGGGAAGTTTTCTGCCATTATTTCTCCCCAAATACTTTTTATGTTATTTGTATTGACTCCTTCATTCTTGTTGATACCAAGTATTCTCACATTGTTCATCCTGGCTTCATCTTGCAGGTAATGGATTATTTTTTCCTCCATTTTCATTGTTTTTAATAGATCTTTTCTCACCTTTTCACTACTAGTTGCTCCGGCATCTTCAATATCTGAAAGTCTGTCTTTGTTTTCACTCAGCTGGTTTTGTAGACTCCTGATTGATAGTTTTAGTTCTTCTATATCTCTTTGTGTTTCATGTGTTCTATTTCTTTTCTGTTTTTCTCATTCAAATAATCCATCATATTTCTGATCCCATCAATTTTTTTATCCATGTCTTTTTAGAGGTAGTTATTAATTCTTTTTCTGCTGTGTTTCTTCCGAGTTGGGTTTCCTCTGTATATTTCTGGAATTGTTTCTGTATTTCAGATGATATGACTTCAAAGAATTCTTTTTTTTTTTTTCAAATTTTTTTTTTTTTATTTCAGACCTTACTTCTGATTTGAGTTCCTCATGATCTTTCTGTTTTTGTGTCTTTGCTTCAGATTCTGTTAATTCATATATATCAGCTGGAATAGTGCTCTTTGCACTTGTTCTGGGTGAGCATTATTCCCCCCCCCCCCGTGTTTCTGGAATTGATTCTTTATTTCAGATACTATGTATTCAGATATTTCTTTTTTAATTTGGGGTTTTACTTCTCCTTTTATTTCCTCTATGCCTGTCTGCTGTTGTTCCTTTGCTGCTGTATCTGTTAATTCATTCGTTGAAGCTGAGGTAGTATCCTCTGCTCTTACTGGTGGACTCGGGTTGCATTTTTCCCCTTGTCTTTGTCATTTTGTATAGCACTGGCCTTTGATCTTTGGTGTGGAGCTTCGGTGCAGCTATACCCTTATCTTATTATGAGATTTGGTGCCAGTCTATTAAGTTTGAGATTATCAAATTATGCCTATCCTGGATCTAGCTGTTGTGTTCAGTTCCTTTTTTGCACGGCGGGCCTGGAGTTCTACACTTACTGAACTTTGATGCCCAGTGAATCGGGGAAATTTCCAATCCTTCAGTGGGATTTAGAGCAGGGGATCCTGGGAGATGCTGATGAGTGGGTGCTGAGGTTTCAGGCCAGTGACTGGCTTGGACGGGCTGAGGCAAGGATCTGGGTAGCACGCGTGGTAAGAAGCCAATGGCTCTACCTCAGACTCGCCACTCTCTCACTGATCTGGGAAGCCTGATGAGTCGTGCAAATTCCCACCCACTGGGAGAGCTTGGCCAGGATCCAGGAGGTCGCTGGATTCTTCTGCGCTGTGTCAGGCCAGTCTCTGTGGCTGGGCAGGATCGAGGAGGATGGGGTAGTTGGCCGCGGTGTCTCTGGCTAGTCTCTGGGTTGGGCGGGCGTGAAAGGCATCAAGGTGAATGGCGGAGTGGGCCGCGCTCTCTCTGGCCAGTCTCTAGGGAGTCAAACTATCTTTTTAACTCCATCTGTTTGTATAGAAGTTTTCAGAGATACATATTTCCTCAATTTCCTGGGATATATTGAAGATCTGTGATGTAAATTAGATTTAATTTTAATGGGTTTTCTTGCTTTCTCATGCTGCTTCCTTTCCCCAAAAGGAATCTCTTCTTATTTTTCCATTGTGTATTTTTAGGTTTGTTGAAGTTGAATTTACATTTTGCTTTAAAATTTTTATTCAGAATTCACTATTTTTTTTCCTATTCTTTCCTTATGGATGTTCTTCTGAATATTTCCTATATTTTCTCTGTATTTCTGTATTTCTAATCTATGTGTTTGTGAGGAAAGTTGGTAAACATATATAGTCAAAAGTGTTTAAATCAAAAGTGTGTATATAGTATTTCCAGCATCAGTCATATATAATATTCAAATATTCCTTTCTTATTTTGTGTTACCTTTGAACAATCAAGTATGTTATGCAAAAATACAAATGTATTTTCTCAAAGGTATTTACCCATTGAGGTATGTTTCTGAATAATTTTCAACTGCCCTTGTCACTGCATTTATTTTGTTCACTGAAAGGCAGTATTAGGTGGAAATCCAAATTATAATTATATTGGGTTTTTAAGTTTAATATAGTTTTATAGTATTTTCTGTGTTTTGCTCTGGTCTACCTGATTTATAAATTTACCAACAGATAGCAGCATTATAATCTACCTCCAGTCTACATCCCTTCACCCATTTTCATGTGACATCCTCATGTTTTCCAGCCCTGGAGGCTACTGTTTCTTCAATGTCCAAACTAAAAGGATGCCAACATGGCTGTAAGATTTCATGAGTCCCCTCATATTTTATTAATTCCTGCCCTTAGTGATTCTAAGATATACCCAAGGTATTAACAAACCCATCTTTTTCATGTCACATTATTACAGTTTCCAGCTCTAAATGTTTTGTTGATGATACTCTTTTGATTTGTCTATGTTTCCCTCTACTCTAATTTTCTCCCCCATCTGTAAACCCAGGCTCTTTTTTCATTTCTTATGCTACATTTAAAACCAGGCTGTGATATTTCCTAGATTCAGGAATAACTGGAAGTAATTGTAACACAAATTAACACCACACAGAGTGAGACAAAGGGGATTTTTATCTTAAAGTTAGTTACCCATACTCCATAATGCACAAACAGAAAAATACTGAAATCAAATGTAAAATCTTACAGAATAAAAACGAGGGTATAGTGGTTGCATGTTCAGATAACCTCATAAGAGAGTAACTCTTCACTTTCTCTTTGAATGTTGGATTTAGCTTATGAGTCTTAAATATGGGGAACTTATTTAATAATTACCTTAATTGTTCATTCACAAATTATTATGGATACTTATGTAAATATCATTACAGCTTAAAATTACCTTTATTCACAATTTCTTTTTTTTTCTTGTTGATCATTTAAATACTAATTTGTTTTCTTTCCATTTATTTTTATTTTATTAAAATACAAATGTCAATCAGACAGTTTCAAAACACCTTAACCATACAGAGTTGATGAATTAATGCATAGCAAACTGTTTTCATAACGTTTTGGTATTGTACTAGGTGCATACATGATATTATATTTACAGGTTTTTTATAGCTGAAATTATATCAAAAATTCAATAATTATTTACCTAGTGGATGACCATAGCACTAAAAGCCGACATAATATCCTGTCCAACCACCATTAGTGCAGATCTTGCCTATCATAGAATTATGTAGAAGCACAGCGTTATCTATCCCAACTGTACTGTCTATAC
>PVKA01043494.1:0-16729 GCA_004027165.1 Ctenomys sociabilis | reverse complement strand
GGGGGTGGGAGTGGGGGAAAGAGTTCCAGGGATTGAACTCAGGACATTGTGCTTGCCAGGCAAATACTTATGCCACTGAGCTATTTCCCTAGCCCAAGAATTTAAATCTTTCCAGGTGTGATGGAAACATGCTTGTAATCCCATACTCCAGAAGCTGAAGCAGGAGCATCCCTGCAAGTTCACCAGCCTGGACTACAGTGAGTTCAAGGACAGCATAAGCCTAACATATACAGTGAAACTGTCCCCCCCCCAAAAAAAAAAAAAACCCTAAAGATCTCTCAAGAAGAAAGTCTAAATTGGGCTTGGTGGTACATGACTGTAATCACAGTATTCTGTTTTTTTTTTTTTTTTTTTTGTCTTTTTGAGACAGGGTCTACACTATGCAGTTCAGGCTGGCCTTAAGCTCATTTTGTAGCTCAGGTTGGTCTCAAAATCACAACAATCCTCCTGCCTCAGCCTCCCGAGTGCTGGGATTACAGGCATGTGCCACCGCACCCAGCATCACAGTATTCTGGAAGGCTGAGGTAGGAGGGTAAGAAGTTCAACCCAAGCCCAGGCAATTTAGCAACATGGCAAGACCCTGGGCTCAATTCAGAGCACATGTGAGCTCATGCACATGTACACACACAGGGAGGAAAGACAAGGGAGATGGAAATGGAAAAGGGGACTTAAGTAGGGGAAGAGGGAAGGAGAGAAGGGAAAAGAGACAAAAGAGGAATGAAAAGAGAAGGAGCAAGCTAGTATAGGGCTTGGGGTATACTCAGTGGTGCAATGCTTGCCTCAAATAACAGAAGGCCTTGGATTCCACTCCTACCACACATGCACGCACACACACACAAACTCTGTAAATATCTTTCCTCAAAATAGCCTCTGTGAAACTGTTACTTTCCCTTTGCAAGTCACTATCTTTTGCTATAATGCTCTGAACCCAGCCACCCGCCTCCCTCTACCTAAATAAGGAAAACACTAACACTGTTT
Source organism: Ctenomys sociabilis (assembly GCA_004027165.1). Lineage (NCBI taxonomy): Eukaryota > Metazoa > Chordata > Mammalia > Rodentia > Ctenomyidae > Ctenomys > Ctenomys sociabilis. Next base: position 15,751 of record PVKA01043494.1, on the reverse strand, counting down.
GCCTGTTAGGAAGCTGTCCACCTCTGCTCAGACCTGCAGGTCTCCCTTGGCTATCTCTTATTTGTAGTTCGTTCACTGTCAAAAATAAAAATTAAACATTTCTAAGGAAGCTACACTACCACAGATTTGATTTTACTCTTAATATATAAGCATCTTCCATAAATGCAGTCAGCTTTGACCATCCCATTAACTGTCCTTGTCCAGTTCTGCCAAATGATGAAACATAAAAGGTGCAAATGTTAATACTGACACAAGGTGTATGTGAGGTTAGTCCATGGCTTCAAAATGCTTTGCTTAATAAAAGTATTGCCTAGGAGTGCTGTAAACTCCTACAAAATAAAAGTCAAATTAAATAACCTCAAAATGCTTCACTCTTAAATAATAAAGTATAAAAAATAAGAGTTTAGCAAAAATACTTCACAGTAGTACCCACCAGAGCAAAGACAAAATGGCTTCAATACTGAATCAACATTGGTGTGGTAATTTTTTTAATGAGGTGAAATTCACATAACACAAACCATTTTAAAATGAACAGTTCAGTGGCATTTAGTACATTCACAGTATTAGGCAACCACAACCTCTACCTGATTGTCATTTTATAACCCCCAAAAGAAACCCAGTACTGGTAGGACAATTTTAAGGTTACAAGCAAGGACTTCATGTCCTATCACCAGTAACACAATCATGACAAAGTTGTGATGAAAGAAAGGCGTAAGAATCAAAGCCCTCTGGAGGCCCTTTGGGACATCCTCAAATAGGCTATAAAACATTCTGGATATTGTTCTTCATTTTTACAATATATTGAGACTTTTTCTTCCTTGCTGGAGAACTATGATGTAATGACAAAAAAAAAAAAAAAAAAAAAAAACTGCTTGGTTTTGCAGTTCTCCCAATTTGGTGGCTCTGCCCAGTAACAGGGATACATATTTCACTGGTACTGTTATTAAAGAATTCATGAAGTGGACAAACCTCAGTAGACAAGATACTAGTGTTGATATGTTTAAAGACTAGCAACAGTTCAATAAGACATGTCCTGCCCCAAATAGGGGGGTAGGAGTAGAAGGGATCAGAGATTTCAGAAGGTATCAGAATGGAATCAGGGGGACTCACACAGCCCTGAAGGTCACTGTAAGGATTTTAGATGAACACGATATACGTATTTGAAGGAATTACTTCTTATATAAAGAGGAAAATGGTACCTGGCAGACACTACCCTAACAAGTGATCAAAGTTAAAATCACAAATGATGTTGTGTGAATACCAAGTATTAAGGACTTACAATATGTATCTAGCATAATTTTCATACATAAAACATGACTTCATATTTGAGACAACAGATACTATTTAGGAATGCCTATTGGGTAGTATAACTACTAAAGATCATGAAAACAGTTTCTCATGGAGCAGACAAAATTACCATCTGGAAGGAGCACAAAAATATTTCCAAAGGCAATGTTCTAAATCTTAAACTGGGTGGTGAAGTCACACATTTTTATTTTATTATTTTTTCTTTACTTTGAAATAAAAGGGAAAAAATGGCAAAAATAATACAAAGACTTCCATATGCCTTTCATTCAGGTTTCCAAATCTAACATTTTACCCATTTGCTCAATCATTTCTTTATATGCATTTTGGGTATTTTATTTTAAAATAACAAAAATTGTTCATTTGTGTACAGCACAATGTTTGACACGTATACATTATGGAAAGACAACCAAGCTAATAACATTCATTATATCACATACTCTCCTCTTTATGGTGAGTACATTTAAAATCTATTCTTAGCAACTTTAACATATACAATAGGCTGTTAACTATAATCACCATGATGTACAATAAAACTTTTGAATTTCTTCTTGTCTAGAAGAAACTTTTCATACTTAGGCCAACATCTCCCCCTACGCTGTACATGCATTTTTACAGATGCCATTTTTTCAACCATAATTTGCTTACATGGTAGTTCTTGTTCCTAAAATTTTCAGTATATGTTTTGTAAAAACAAAAATATTCAAGTTCATAATCACAATACAATTATCACAATTAAGGGATAGTACCATCTACTCTGTCTGCCTTAGTCAATTGTCACAAACTTTTCCATTTAATTTTACAGTAAAAGAAAAATAGAATTATGAGGGAAAAATGTTTTGAATCATGTACTCCTCTGTTCTAGGATCCAACTGAGGATCACATGTTGCATTTAGTTATCATGACTTGTTAAACTGCATTAATTCCTTCAATGTGGAACAGTTCTTCAGCCTTTTGTCTTTCACGACTTTCACATTTTTGAAGAGTACAGACCGTCTATTTTAATAAGATGTCCGTCAATCTGGGCGCAGTAAATGTTTAATACCATAATCTCTGCAGGTCTTCCACATTTCACAATTTAAAATGAGATGCAACTCCAGAGAAATAAAAATCCAAATGTAGTGAATTTGAAGAAACACTAATTAGCGAAGAAATGATTAAAGCAAGCCTATTCATCAAGATGTGCTTTTTTTTGGTTTTTGAGACAAGGTCTCGCAGCTCAGACTGGCCTTGAGCTCACATTGTAGCCCAGGCTGGCCTCGAACTCGCAACAATCCTCCTGCCTCAGCCTCCCAAGTGCTGGAATGACAGGCATACGCCACCAGGCCCGGCTTTTTAGGTAAGGATTTTCTCGTGATTACTAGCAAAGTACTAAAACCAAAAACATTTAACATCGAAGGACTCTCCCGTGCTAATCACCGGCATTTTCTCCATTCCTAGAAAAGAAGCTTCCGCTCACCTAACCACCCCAAGAAGTAAACTTTACTCACCCCAAGGCGCCATTTTGAGCCCTACGAATTGCCTCTGTGCCCGCCCTAGGCTCCAGGCCACACCCCCGAGGCGGCGTCAACGCCTCGCCCCTCCCCCAGGAGCCTGGCTCCTTAGTTCCCTGAGCCTTCGCTCCCTCCGTCGGCCGCGGCCGTTGGCTCCGAATCACTCTAGAGCGAACGTCACAGGCGGCCCAGTTTGCAGGCGTCCGGGAGCAAAGGCGGGGGTACCCGTCTCGGACGCCAAGTTACGTAACGCGGAGTGCGCCCTCCCCAGGGCCCGGCCCTGCCCGCCTCCGGCCCGGGCTCACGGCGCGACCGCCCGGGGCAGCCCCACCACAGAAAGCCCACTGCACGCCCAGCCTTCAGACCGTAACACGAGGACCCCGTCTCTTCAAGGCGCTGCGGCTCCTTCACAAGTGCTTCCCCACCCCTCTCGCCCGCGGCCCCCCGGGCCCCAACCCGCGGCACTTCTTCCTCAGAACTCGGCTTCCAAATACCCCGCGGTCACCAACGCCCCTAAGTCCCTTTAGCCAAGGGTGCGCTGCAGCCTATTCTCACCAGCTTTCGCCGGCCCGCAGTGGACGCTCTCGCCCACTCTCGCCATTCTCGACTTGGTTCCACTGCTCATCCAGGGCAGGCATCTCCTCGCGCTGTGGCTCTCCGTCCTCGGCGGCAGCCGCGGCAGAGTCAGCTGCGACCGCCGCCATCGCCGTCTGTACTCTACTGCCTGTACGACTCAATGTAGCAAGACCCTCAACGACCACTTCCGGCTTCTGATACCGGAAACGGAAGCTGAGCCCCCCAAACAGCCAGGGGTCTACTGCCATCTTTGAAAAGGGCCCGACGCTTAGCTAGGTCGAAAGTTAGGTAGATATCACGCTTTGCGCTTTAATCCCTGGGACCAATACACGAGGTAAAACCTGTGATTGGAAATTAAGAAAATCAATAGTGGGATTCTAATCTAATTCTAATAGTGCCATGTCGATTTAGGGCAAAAGGTTGAATGGGAGGTGGAGGCCAAGGTTCCTAAGGTGGGTAAGTTGGGAATGCTAAGGGAACTCACAAAGCACTCAGTCATCCTTGTCCTGTTTTGTCAATCACTGCAGATACCTATCCTAGGAGCGGCATTTTTTTGGACATAGCCTCACCATGCCCTGTTCTATGCATTACTCATTGGTCGTCCCCACCTCGAGAACCTACACCTACAAAGTCCTAAGTCCTCTTGTTTGTTGGTATCACAGCGACAATAACTAGTAGCCTGCCCAATCTAAGTGCTTCAGTGCACTAAAATAGCCCGAGGCAGCTCGTACTATCTCTGCCCCCATAGGCAACAGTGTGGGTAGCTGAGGGCCAGAATTGTTAACTCACTTGTCCAGCATCTAGTTTTTTTTTTTTTTTGGCGGAACTGGGGATTGAACTTAGGCCCTTGTGCTTGCCAGGGAAGTGCTTATTCCACTGAGCCATCTCCCTGGCTCTTTTTTTATTCTTACAAGTTTAGAGGAATCATCCAGAGGCTATCTGACATAAGCAAGAGCTCTTAGGGTATCCTCAATATCTATAAGAGTTCACAAAACAAATCTTTGAGAATCATTGCACTAGGCACAATTTTTTTTGAGACAGGAGTCTCACCAGGTAGCTCAGGCTGTCAAGGTGTGTGACACTACACCTGGTTTGGCCTGAGGATTTAACCTAGGTAAAATTGTCATGTCTATTCAGCTGTGTCTAGCCAGTAGACACTGGTACACCCCTCAGTACAACCGAAAGTACTTATATCTCCCTGCAGACATTACCAGATACCCTTTTCTTCTGTCCCTACCTGACCATCCCACAAACTTCCTATAGACAGGCTCATGATTCAAGGGCTGTTTAGGTGATATTTTTCACTATTAGCACCCACTCCCCAAAGTCAAGAACAAACTCTTCATATCCCTAGGTCAATGTATATACAGGTCTTTCTCCTTGTAAAATTTCAACCCTTTCTACCCAAGAAACCTTATAATTTACTTATTTTCAGTTAAGATCTATGGGGCAGGGATTGTGTCTATTTGTCATTTCTGCCAAAGCCCAGACCTGACACAGATGAGGGATTACATATTCAGCTGTATAAGCCCAGAGGGAGAAAAGGAAACAGAAGTCCCCCAAAATATTTTTGTTTTGCTTGAAGTGGGGATTGAACTCAGGCCCTTGTACTTACCAGGCAAATGCTTATTCTACTGAGCCATCTCCCCGGGCCCCCATAAAGTTTTAAATGAGTTGGGTCTGGCACATGGCAAGAGTCAAGCCCAGCTGATTCGTCATATTCGCTTGAATTGACTTCCTTCATTGGTACAGGGCTGTACCACCACATTACCTACCTGAGCAACAAGGTAAACCCAAGAGGTTTTCTTTTTCAACCTTAGACTGGGTTTCTTCACCCTCAGAGATCAATCTCTGCCCAGACTCATGAGCCCATCAATTTCCAGGACTATAAAATACAAGTCCTTCAAGTCTAGCCTGGCACTCTAGTCCTCTTTTGCAAGATGCTTTTTCCCAACTTCCTTTGCTGTCAGAGGTGGTCATCTCATTGATTCTAGCCTAGGGGATTGCACAGTAAATCAGCTTAAAAGCTTGTGAAAGTTCTAGGCCTCTTACAAGAAAACAGAACGGTGCCTGCTTTTACAGCTTGCTTTCCCATCTCTGCAGATGTGGCAGCCATTGTGGCACCATGAGACTGTATGTTGTGGTAGCGACTAGATACAAGCCACTAGCAAGGGATTCAGTGAACAGAGTCACATAATTTGGCTTACTATTAACAGTACTTGCAGCATTTACTTGGTCCTGCCCACCCTACCTCTTCTGCATGCAAGTCTATTTTTGGCTTTGCCCAAGATGATGGAACAGGAGGCAGAATTTATAGGACCAAGGAAATTAAAGCCTCAACCAGTATCACAACATTTGACCTCTGGCCTGTTACAAACCATTGCATCCTTCCCAGGGTCAAACTCACACAGGACACTAATAATCCAAAGTTCCAGCTCTGACATCCTACCCCTGAACTTCACCCATGTAATTAAGATTCCTTACCTGGCTGTTCAAAATTTACCCTCATTTCCTCTCCAAACTGGCCTTCAGAATTCCAGTTGGATACTTGGTAGTGATCATACTGGCCCCTGTCTGCCTCTTCTACCCACTTTGGTTCTACTGGGCCCCTTAGTGTCCTTCAGTCACTCAATAGCCTCTTGCCTTCACTAAGTCAGGATTTCTCATATTGTTGTTTAATTCCTCTGCTTGATTCTCAGCTCATCAGCCTATTACAGCCTGCCCTATCTGCTTCAATTTGATGTTTTACCATTATGTGTGTAAGCCCTTACAGACCTTTCTCATGTTTGTGGTATGTCCCAGGCCCATTCCCAATGTTCTCCCAGATTGGGACTAGATTTGAATTCAAGATCCTAGCCATCACCCCAGTTTGAGCTCTCCCCCCCCCTTAGAGGGATTTGCAATCAGGCTTTTCACTTGAGACTTTTTAATGTTTCATACAGCAATTATGGTGCATTCAATAACCCAAGCCCCCCAAATCCCACTAGGAGGGCTCCCACCCCAGCCCTCCCACCTCATTTAAGGGCCCCAGGGCTTAGGGTGGAAGAAGGGGAGATAACCACCCATCCAGGGACTCACCCCGGAGACTGTCCTGCCCTGCCTCACCCTCCCAAGGATTAGGGAGCAACACCTGGGCACAACCCCCATGTGCCCCTCTGTCCCTGCTTGTGCACATATACACACTATGGCTCCTCACTGAGTTGGTCAGTTCCTGGCAGGGCTCCTACTCAACAGCACCGAGTGGGAAAGGGCAGGAGGGCTGCGCTGGGGAGACCCTGAGAAGGTAGGAGGCCCTGGCTACAGGACTGCAGGAGGAAAAGAGTGGGGTCCCCACCTTGTCCATCTCCCAGAGTCCCCAACAGTTCTTAGATCCCCCTGTGGCTGGGGATAGGAGGTGTGGGGAGGAAGGCAAATGGCTGAGGCATGCTTTCCTATAGCCGATCCCAGGGTCTGGTATGGTCAGGGTTCCAAGAAGGGGCTGTGTGTGGCCCTGCCTCTGAAAGGCTGGGAGTGGGGCTTCATTGCACAAAATACTGTGGGAGGGCCACACACAGGGAGGTGGGGCCCAGCCAGTCTGTATACAGAGATATTGCATTTAAAGAATGAAAACCTCATTTAAAATAATGAAAAAAAAACAATGAATGAAACAAAACAAACAAAAAAAGGCCCACAGAACATGAGGCAGGTTAGACAGGCAGGAAAGCAGGCAGAGGATGCCTAAGACCCAAGGCACCTCTACCTTGTCTTGAGTTGAAAACCCCAGCCTGGGCTATTTCCAGACCCCTGGCTGGCCAAACGGTAGTGGTCCTGGGGAGGGTATGATGATAAAGGGTAGGCCTGGCCTCAGTGTGGGAGGCTGGCACGGCCATGCTGTCCGCCGGCAACTACCAAGACAGAGAAAGACAGACCAAGCAGAGGGGTGATGAGAGAGCTTTGTTAGCACCCAGCAGACAGGCCAATGGGTGGGCTGACAGGCCAATGGCAGGTGGAGGGAACAAGTGGGCAGGCGAGAGTGGCTCAGGCAGGTAGACAGGCAGCAAGCAGGGAAAATGCAGTTGGGCTGCCCTGTGAGGGGAGTGGCATCCCTCCAACTGCTGCCTGCTGGGGCCTTGGTCAGTGGCTTAGAAGTTGGCTTAGAACTCGGTGTCCACCACATGGAAAGCTGGCCTGCCTGCAGGGAAAGCAGAGCGGACGGCTATTGGTAGGCAAGCAGGTTGATGGGTGACACAGGGAGGGGTGGGAGCATACCTACCTGAGTCTGGCATTGATGAAGACCGAAGACTGGCCTCTTTTTGTAGCTGGATCTCTTTTAGTGCAAATATGGAAGTAGCTGTGGGAGAGGAGACACAGATGTCGGGGATGACTCATGGGGTTATCCACGACCAGCCTGGATATGACCTCACTGTGGGAATTGGAACAAATTGGCCCTTCTTTAAGGGGTTTAATTTTTATCTGTCAACTAAACCCATATACAAACCAGCTGTAACTAGGGAATATGGGCTTCTGCATGAAACAAATATTAATTTGCTATGTCAGATATGACACTGGAATTATAATTATCACCTGTTATGTCCACAGATGGGTGATGGTTGGGAATTTAAATATTGATTCAGTAGAAAGACTGGTGGGCCATTTTCTAGGTTTGATGACAGTTATTTTAAAAAATCTTTTTAGATACATGCGGAACTTAAGGATATAATGTCTGGGGTTGGTCTGGATTCAGAAAAATCAGAGGAAAATAAAACCAGATGAGTTTCTGGAGTACATGTGGACTCATATTTTTTGTCTGATATGTAAGTATAAATAATTTGGAAATGTCCATATTAAAAAGTTTTTTTAAAAGCCAGAAACAAAGAGAACATCCCATATGATTCTATTTCTATGAAGTACAAGAGCAGAGAAACACATCATTTACTTATGATGTGTTAGGAATCATTACAGTAGGATTGGAAAAAAAAGTAGGATTGGAGTTACAGCACAGTGCTACAGTACTTGCCTAGCACAAGGCCCTGGGTTGCATCTCAGACTAAAAAAAAAAAAAATCAAAACAGTAGTTCCTATTGGGGAAGAGGCATAGAAACACCCAAGAAGGTGAGGAGCTCTGGGGTAGTATCTGTTGTTAAGACCTTCAAGATAGTTACATGGGTATGTTTTTGAAAACTTACCAAGGTCAGTAAAGACTCAGAACATAGGAAAACATGTAGTGTAACATCATGTAACTCAGTTGTGCCCCAAATTTTCTGATCAAGGAGATTATGGAGCCACAGAGGAATGTGATCAATGATGTAGAGTGTGTGCCTAGAGAGTCACATGGAGAGAAAATGTTCTCTCAGGCTTTCACAGAGAGCAAAGTGGTCAAGGAATGGCCGTGACTCATCCACATAGCTGACACTGACAAAAGATCTGCAAACTGCAGCACAGGGTTACAGGATAAATCCTAAGGGGACTTAACTGACCTTATAAGATACAAAAGTCACATTTCTTGTTATATAGGTCTTGCTTTATCTTGGTTTTAACCATCCAGCAGAAAAGTATTAAAATGAGGTATATAAAGACATTATTAATATGCTGAGCTGTAAAAGGCTCTAGTCAACAACTTATGTGTATAACCCACTATTATTGTGGACTGCTGGACTGTGTTGGAGTATTTTGCTGAATTCAAGCACCTATAATAATTGAATGCCAAGAGAATACCCATCTCTGACAGGACTACACAAAAATAGGGGATACAAAGGAAGGACCATTTTGTATTTGTATGTACAGAATAGTTAGGATATGCAGCTACTTTTGTTTAATTCTATGTGAAAAAAATAAATTGGTAGTAATGTGTTTGGACAGGATAACCAGTCTGCTTCTTGTACTATGGATAAGCACTAGGAAGATAACAATGTAAAATTTATTAATTATTGAAACTGTCCTATTAAAAAAGGGGGGTGAGGATATAAATGAAAGACCATTTTGTAGTGAAAAAATAGGTTTATACAAAATAGGATAGATATACAGGTACTTTCTCTTAGTTCAATGAAAAGACTTTGTACTAATATTGTTTAGAAAAGAGATCATTTATTATCTTTTTAAATCATAGTTTTTATTTTTATTTTTATTTTGGTGGGTACCAGTGATCGAACTCAGGACCTTGCACTTGCCAAGCAAGCACTTATTCCACTGAGCTATCCCCCGACCCAAAGAGATCATTTATGCATCTTCTACTCTGAGTAACTACTATGAAGACAACAATATGCAATGCATTAGTTATTGTAACTGTCCTACTAACCTGTTTTGAAACTGTCTCATTGCTATTTCTTTCTCAAAAAAATTAATTAAAAGAGAAAATTCATCGTGTCGTTCACTTGTGATTTGTGTATGCTGTACCATCTTTTTTAGGTAAAGTGATACCGCATTTTTTTGAGACAGAGTCTCACCATACAGTTCAGCCTGGCCTCCAACTCACTATGCAGACCAGATTGTCTTTAAACTCTCAGCAATGGTCCTGTCTCAGCATTTCAAGTACTGGGATTATAGGCATGCACACTATTATTGGTGGCATTTATTTTTACACACTGTATGTTTTGAAACTTCATGAAAGGAAAAGGAACTGAAAACTAAAAAATAATTTTTACAATAAATGTAACATTATCACACACATTAATGAGAATGTCCCTTCCTTAGAGATGATACAGCCAGAACCCTGTACAACCTGCTCAGCTGTCCCTAACAGTGTTTCCTATAGCCCCTGCCTCAGCCCAACTATTCCCCTGCTCCACTCACTGTCAGGAAGTTTATGGATCCGCTCCCCCAGGCTGAGAAAGAATGGATGTTTCATGGCATCCTCTGCGGAGATCCGATTTCGGCCCTCAAACTGAGTTGTGGGAGGAAAATATATTGGTATTTTCAACAAATACTTTGTTTTCCTACCTACTTCAGACCCTACCCTGGGGGTCCCTATTACCCCACACCTGGAATCCCCCCACATCCAAGGCTGGTCCAGAAATAGAGTCTCACCTGTAGCAGCTTGGTGAGGAGGTCAGCCCCGTCACTATCAAGTCTACCACAAGGACAGGGGATTTGTTTTACATTCAGTTTGGGCACTATGACCCCTTAGTATCCACCCACCCACCAGCCTCACCGGGGTGCGTGGCTCAAAAGGGCCTCGGCTCGGTACTTGGGGTAGTTGTATGTTTTGAACTCCTCATTAGACAGGATGCCTGGCCATGTCTCCTCAGTTGGGGTTCCTGGCAGGGAAGAAGAGTTAGCCCAAATATCTCAGGTTCTCCCTGCATGTTCTCACAGCTCCTAGAGTGCATGTCTCCTCACCCAAGATGCGGAAGATGAAGTGCAGCTGTTCCTCCACTGTGGAGCCTGGGAACAGGGGCCGGCCTGTGGCCATCTCATAGAATATGCAGCCCACACCCCTGGGAAGGGAAGGCACAGTAAATAAGGAAGCAGCTGACTAGGTGACTGCTGTGAAGCCACCACTCTTTACTGCCTGGCCTTTGTTTGCTACACGTTCTTCTTTTTTTTTTTTTTTTGTTTTGTTTTTGAGACAGGGCTTTGCTATGCAACTAAGGCTGGCCTTGAGCTCACTTTACAGCCCAGGCTGGTCTTGAACTCAAAACGATCCTACTACCTTAGCCTCCCGATCCCTGCTCCACTTTCACCTCTCCTTACCACATGTCAATTTGGGTAGAGTAGTCCGTGGAACCAAGCAGGATGTCAGGGGGCCGGTACCACAGTGTCACCACCTCATTGGAGTAGGTCTTTGTTGGGATTGACTTGGCCCGGGCCAAGCCTAGGAATTGAAGGCAAAGAACAGCTGTAAAAAGGAGACCATGAGCATTTGGGGGGGGTGCGGGGGGTTTGGACTGAGAGTACCCTGTAGTACTGGGATAGTAAGGTTAGGGGATCAACAGGAAGGGGTATACTGGTGGGTACCAAAGTCAGCCAGTTTGAGTTCTCCCCTCTCATTGATGAGCAAGTTCTGGGGCTTGAGGTCTCGGTGTAGCACCTTCTGCCGGTGGCAGTAGGCCAGGCCACGAAGCAGCTGGAACAGGAACAGCTAGAGACCCAGGAATGGCAGGCAGAGTTACAGGATATCTAGCAGTCTGATCCCTAGTAAGCAGGCATTAATCCTCCCCAAATAGACACTAAGCCCTCAGTTTTTTCACACACAAAAATGATAGGCTCCCAACACCCTTCCAAGGGCTCCCAGCAAAAAAAGCCAAATGGGAAAAGGCCCACTTCTGGGGATCTGTAGGGTGAGATGGAGTGGGTGAATGGGTGCCCCCTCCTGCCCCTGCTTCCTGCCCCAAACCCACTTTCACATTTTGCATGTTGATGATGTTCCCACAGTCATCCAGGTACTGCTTCAGGTCCTTGTCCTGAGGAGAGAAGAGATAGTATAGGAATAAAGGTCATGTTGTATGACTGCTGGCTACCTGCCCACCTCCTGCCAGGGCACCACCACACCTTACCAGGTACTCAAAGACAAGGGTGAGTGACTTCTCTGTATGGATGATATCATGTAGTGTAACAATGTTGGCATGTTTGAGGTCCTTGAGCAGGGACACTGCAGGAAAAATGGAAGTGGGATGGAACACAAGCACAAGAGTCAGGGCTCCACCCTCAGGACTAAGGTGAGGATAAGGACCAGACAGAGATGAACAATTTTCCTTCTTTCCCTATGCTGATTAGGTTAACGCTTCACAGCAACCACTTCTAACCCATCCTATGCTAGAAGGAAGTGTCTCCTTAACAAAAGAAGTATCTCCATATTCCAGATAAGGAAAATAAGGTCCAAGGCCAGCAAGATTGCTCAGTGAACTAAGCACCTGCTTTGGCAAGTGCAGGGACCAGGGTTCCATCCCCAGTCCTGCATTCTGTATTGGCCCCCGCCCCTGGGGCATGCTGAGCCAGTGACCAAGTCCAGGTGTGGTGGCGCATGCCTGTAATCCAAGCACAGGGAAAAAGGGAAGGCTACAAACAGGAGAATCATTACAAGTCTGAGCTGTACAGTGAGACCTTGTACTAAATACATAAATGAAAAAAAAAAAGGTCCATAAAGGTGTACCATGAAAGAACCTACAACTAAGGCCACAGTTCTATGCAACACACACACACACACACAGCCTGTTAAGGGGAAGCCTTGCTCCACACCGCAGTACACATGCCAACAGTAGTGTGAAGCCGGACTTGCACTTATTTCCTATGCAATTCAAATCTACTCCATATAATACTGTGAGCCTTTGAAAGTCTGTTTTCAGCATTAAAGTGAGCACCATAGTTTGCAATTTGTTCACCTTCCTTCCAGTCAGATTCTTATTTACTCTTATCATTACCTGGATTATATGTGAGTGATAGGCATGCTCACATACTCCAGTGCTTTGAGGACAAATGTCCCAGAATCCACAACTCTCTGTAATCACCGTGGATGGAGTAAGTGTATATATCTGAGTCACAAAAATCAAAGGCAGATGAAATGGGGTCTATACCTTCCCGTATGGCCGTGCAGGGTGCCCCCTCTTCATGTTCCAGTCTGATCTCCTTGAGTGCCACAAGGTTGTCTGTGAGCTTGCTCTTGCCTTTGTATACGGTGGCATAGGTACCCTGGAATGTGAGCAAGTGACAGAAGTGGAACTACAAGGTTGCAGAGTTCTCACTGATTCCTACCCTACCATAGGCGTCATGTCTCTCACCTCACCCAGCTTGTCCAGCTTGATGTATGTCTCCAGTTTCCCAAAGCCAATCTCGGACTATGAGGGGAAGGAAGCAGGTTAAAGCAGACTCAGGGGAAAGCAGTGGAAGAGAAAGAAAACAGGACAAGAACAGAAGGTGCTCACCAGGCTGACACGGCGGAGGCGGCGGCTAAGGGGCTTATCAAAGATGGGGCTATTGAGGGTCAACTTCTCAAGGTAGCCCTCGGGCAGCCGGATATCGGCTGGTAGTGATAGGCGCTTGTTGATGTCCTAGTAGGTAAGAAATGGGACCATGAGCTCTACCTCTCCAGACCTAGCCCCCTTTTCCAGCTCCTCCATCACCAGGATGGGGGGTTAAGCACCTCAGTGGAGATCTTGCGTGGGGGGTGGTTACGCATGCGCACTCTCACTGGAGACTGCACCTCATCCGAGGATGTAGCTGAAGCCTGGTCACTCTCCCCATCAGACCCCATCTTCAAGTCCTCATGTACAATCTCTGGTGGTGGGGAGAGGAGGAGGGCAGGCCAAAATGGGGGTCAAGAAAACCCCCTCCCCCATACAATGCATTCCCTTATCACACACACCCATGTGTGCACATGGCCCCTGCAGCAGCCGAGTCCCTCAGGGAGAAGGTGATGGGGCCCAGGACAGGTTATACAGATTGGGAGAACAATAGTCACCTGGTGGAGCACCCTGTTCCAGGAGTGAGCTGAGATTGTGGCTGGCCCAGGGCCAGAAGGCAGGTGACGGCAGAGGTAGCCAAGAGCCCTGGGAAGGCAGGCCCAGGACAGACAGGCGCTGGGAAGCCTGGGAGGGCCACCGTGGAGTGTAGGAGAAGGGCAGAGGGAACCTTGGGGCAGCTGCAACAGGCAAGGAACCCTTCCTCCCCCTGGGGCCTAGACACAATGCCAAGGAAAAGGGCACAAATGGACAGACAAACACAGGGTATTGAAGAAGAAAATATGAAGGGGGGAGAAAATGGAGAAAGGAAAATGAAAACAACAAAATTCTAGAAGAATTTGGCTAGAAGGCAGCACCTGGGAAAGAGAGCAGGGACAGAGGATAATCAGCAGACCCACCTGGTGCAGAGCTGAGTGGGCCCCGTCCACAGCGAGGTTCACCAGGTGGTATGCGTGGGGTGGCCTCTCCAAGGTCACTGACACCACCCCCGCCACTCTCATCCAAGCCTATCTGCTCAGGGGCACCATTGGTTTTGTCTAGGCCTCGGCCCCCTCGGAGTGTCATTGACAGCTGCCGTTTGATCTTCTTCATCCGATCCATGGCGACCTGAACAGAGGTATGGATAAAAATGGGGCCCACATTAGCTGGAACACTATAAGGCCCTTAAAGCCTCTGACTAGTGGTGGGCAGACATGAGTATGTGTTAAAGCCCATCCAAACACCAAGAACTTCTGCAAAAACTCAAGATTTCTGGAAACTTGGCAAAGACAGAACCCCCTGTCATTGTCAGCTTACCCACAGCCAGCCCCTTGGGAACCTAATCCTGAATAGCCTACCTGAATCTTCAGACTTGTGTAGCTGACTGAGGGCAAAGGCCCACCCAGGGGATTGCTGGTCTGTACGGTGGCAGCCTCACTGTGGGAGCAGAGAACTCCGCAGCACTCATATTCAGGTACAGTCTCAGGGACAGACCCAGCCATAGGTGGAACAAAGGGCTGCCCACCAACAGTGAGACCACTGTTACAGCCCGGGCTGTGCTTATAGAATGGCATCTTTCACTGGCAACAGCCCCACCTTACCCCCAACTACCAAGGCAGAGTGCTTTCTGAGGCCACAGGGACCCCTCCTACCTCCCCCTAGCAACCATTGTCATGACAGACTATACCACTGCTCCACCCAAATAGGGAGGGGGACTGTAGGGGTGATTGAGTATAGATCAGCTGTCCTCAGGACTGCTGAGAGTTTCATCAGTTTGGAAACCACACAGTCCACCCTATATTTTTATAAGCCAAGTCACATTTTTCCTCAAACAGAATATACCACAGCTCCCATATCACTCCAAAATCAATGCCCCAGTCCTCACTGTGGCCCACAGATCTTATCCCATTTTCCCTGGTTACAGTTCTGGCCTCAGCTTCCCCCTTAATCATTCCTAGTTGCTGTTCTGCAACCACACCCAGCAGAGCCCCATCTCAGGGCCTTTGCACTGGATGTTCCTGGCACTGAGAACATGCTTTCCCCAAATTGTGAAACAGTTCATTTCCTACCCTCTCCAGTCCGTTGCTCAAATATTATCTTTTTGGGGGCTGGGGAGATGCCTCAGTGGAATAAGCACTTCCCTGGCAAACACAAGGGCCTGAGTTCAATCCCCAGTTCCGAAAAAAAAAAAAAATACACACACACACACACACACCTTTTTTCACCAGATCTCCATGAATATTTATTTCATTTATTTATTTATTTTTTGTTTTGTTTTTGTTTTTGTTGGAACCCGGGATTGAACTCAGGCCCTTGCACTTGCCAGGGAAGTGCTTATTCCACTGAGCCATCTCCTTGGCCCTCCATGAATATTTATTTATTTATTTATTTGTCTTTTTGAGACAGGGTCTCACTATGCAGTTCAGGCTGGCCTTAAGCTCACTTTGTAGCTCAGGCTGGTCTCGAACTCACAATAATCCTCCTGCCTCAGTCTCCCGAGTGCTGGGATTACAATCATGTGCCACC
>PVKA01043493.1:0-16735 GCA_004027165.1 Ctenomys sociabilis | reverse complement strand
TGTCATAGAATATATTTAAATTTTAGTCTATAATTTTCCTCGTACTATAATGTGCTTTTGTTATTAGATGTCTTATATCAAACTTCTAAGCAATTTTATTTTTATATTCACCTTAAGCACATATTACTATTTTTTTTATGGTACCAGGGATTGAACTTAGGACCATGAACTTGTCAGGGAAGTGCTTATTCTACTGAGCTATCTCCCTGGCCTCCTATTTCTATTTTTAACAGTTTTAATTTGACATGTTTGCATTTCATGGAGTTTACATTTGTCTTGGCCAGTGGTTACATGTATATTCCAGCATGTTTTTTTCATTTTTTATTTTAATACTCTTCCTCCCATGCCCTTCCCTCCCCCTTCCTCCTCCAGTTTTCCTATCTCAGTTTTCATTCTTACTGATATTATTTGCTTTAGTTCATGCTACAGCCAACAGTATTGACCCTCACGGGGTTATTAGACCACTGAACATGGCACAGCTTTCCCATTGCCCTCCTCCTCACATGGCGCTCTTGTTGCCTTAAACCAGTTCTGTATTGCAAGAAATTTGTCCCTTTGTCCAACTCTGTCCATCCTTTATCCTTTCTTTGTTTCTACTTCACCTCACTCAATGGAGATGTAATAAGGTATTCAAGCTCATGTGTCTGTTTTATGTTACTCACAATTGTATTTCCCAGGTGCTTCTATTTTCCTACAAATGTCACAAGTTTGTCATTCTTTATAGTTGAGTATTATTCCATTATGTAGAAATACCACATTTTTCTTTATCAAATTGTCTGTTGACAGATGTACAAACTACTTGAAGTATTTAGCTATTAGGAACTGAAGCACCAGTTATTTTAAAACTGAATACTTTAAAAGAAAAATACATTAACCAAAATATTTATCATTTCAGTGTCTTCATTATATGTTTACATAGATACAAATTTTCAAATGAGATTATTTTTATTGCCTAAAAAAAAACATTTTTTTAAAAAAGACTCATTGTTCACCTAAGAAGAGAAGTCTAAATATTTCTTTAGTTTTACAGTAGAAAAAAGGGAAAAAATGCAAGTCAGTTATACTATTAGAGTCTTTTAGATTATTAAAAAGGAAGGTTTGTGTTAATACTGATTGGAAAAACTTTTATACCCATATCTTGTACCATGAGCAATTACTTTAAAGATAACAGCATGTAATAATAACATTATTATCCTATTATTTTTAATGAATTTTTCTGTTTTCCATAAAATAAAAAAAGTTACTTCAAAAGTATTTCTTTAGTTTTGAAGCCTTTTGCACTGTCAAACAGAATTCTAGACAAGAAATTAATTTTTTCAAGTATTTAAAATGTTTATTTCTCTTTTGGTCTGGACAGCTTCTGATTAGAAGGTTTTGTTAATTTATTTCTTTATTCACTTGTCCATGTTTTTTTTCTCCCCAAGTGCCTTTAAGGTTTTTGTTTTGTCGTGTATTTAAAACCTTGGATATAGGGCTGGATGTGTGGCTCACAGGCAGAACATTTGCTTAATGCATATGAAGGTTCTATTCCAAGTACAAAGGAAAAGGAAGGAAGGGAGAGAGGGAGGGAGAGAGGGAGGGAGGGAGGGAAGAAGGGAGGGAGTAAAGAAAGAAACAAAGGAAGAATAGAAATAGAACTTATAATGTATTTTGGTTAATTTTCCTTTTAGTTTATCTGATTGAAGTTCATCTGTCTTGCTCTTTAGATTTTTTTTTTTGTTAAACTTAGAAAGAAAAGTTAGCTATTAATTCTTCCAATGGATTTTCCTACCCTGTGTCTACTTTCTTTCTCCAATTTTGCTATTTACTCATGTTACAGTAATTTTGTTCTATAAATATCTAGTACTAAATTATTTATAATTATGTCGGTTTTTTTTCCTCACTACTTTACAGTTTGGAATGTTTCCATTACAATTTTTCAAGTTTGTTGCTATTTTTCTATGACATCTAACCCTATTAACTTCAATGTATCCTTTTTATTCATTATATTTATTTCTGTTGCAGTTCCATTCTTTTTGTTATATATTTCATATTTTCCCTTGTTACTTTCATGTTTCTCCTTGAATCTATCAGTATTTTTGTAGCTTTAAAAAAATCCATTTATGGGCCTGCCAAATAGCTCAATGGATTAAAGCAACAGATTAAAGCATCTGCAAGCAGGCGCAAGGGGTGGGGGTTCGATCCCCAGGCCTGCTATGCAGGCCCCACCCCTGGGGTGCACTGACACTGCAATTGAGACTGAGTATGTTGATACTTGCATGTACTCCCAGCACTTCGGAGGCTGTAAACAGGCAGATCACTATGAGTCTGATTTAGTAGTGAGGCCCTGAACACCCTGTAGACTCTTCCCTAAAATTCGAATAAATAAATAAATAAATAAATGAAATGTTTTTAATTGTCTGCTACTTTATGCACCTACCATTAACACTTTATTTGACTGGTTGGTTTTTCTCTTAGTTGTGGATCTAATTTTCTCACTTCCACAAATGTATAACAGTATTTAATTGAGTGAGTGATATGATGAATTTTGTATTTCTGAATGTTGCATTTTGTTGTTGTGGTTGTTTTGTTTTTTTATCAAAATGTATTGGACTTCGTTCTCACAGACAGGCAGGTTACTTGAGTTTTAGTTTTGTGCATTCAAGCTTTTCTTTGAGCATTTGATAATGTGAGTATCAAATACAGTAATGCTTTCTTTAAATCTAGTCTAGTCTTCCTGAAATCTCTACACAGTGCTGGTGTTTCAATGAGGAACTCTGGCTTCTAGAAATTTGGACTTCTCCCAGCTGTGTGTCTGTGTGTGTGGACCGAACATAGTTTGGTTCACAGTTTTTGAGCACTGTGCCTCAACCCATATGTGTATGATGTGATGTTCAACAGCCAATTCAGGGGCGACTGCTCAGAATTTTCAAAGGTTTATTCCCATGCCTCCTTTCTTACTGTGTTCTCCTTTGACAACTTCCAGTCACCACACCTAAGCACTTGAATCCCTATCTCTGCCTGGCATCTACCTTGTCATTACGGTGTGGTCCTGATGTTCTTCTGAGCAGAAATCTGGTATGCATCTAAGACCCCCTAACTTCTTTCTTCTTCTCCTCCTTCTCCATCTCTTTCTTCTTGTCTTTCTTTTTAAAAAATATTTTTAAGTTAATTTTATTGAGAAAGAAGTAGCAATGAGACAGATTCAAAACAAGTTAGTAGGACAGTTACAATAATGAATACATTGCATAGTGTTGTCTGCATAGTAATTATTCATAGTACAAGATGCAGATATGTTATCTCATCAAAACGTTATTAGTATATATCTTTATTTTCACTGAACTAAGAAGAAGTAGCTGTATATCTATCCTATATTGTATAGACAGATATATGTACATCTATATTTTTTTCACCACAAAATGGTCCTTCATTTGTTTTGTTTAGTTTTGTCAGATATGGGTGTTCCATTGTCATTCAAATATTGTAGGTGTGTGACTTCAGCAAAATAATCCAATATAGTCCAATAGTTTGTAATAGTAGTGGGTTATCCCCAAAACTGGCAATGTCAAATCTTGCAGGGACTTGACTGACCTTGTCAAATACAAAAGTTACATTTCTTGTTATGCAGGTCTTGCTTTATTTGATCTTAACCATCCAACAGAAAAGTATAAACACAAGGTACAAAAAGTAAAGCCATATTATTATGCTGAACTGTAAAAGGTTCAAGTCAACAACTTCTTTCTTCTTTTCTTCTTCCTCCTGCTCTTTGTGTTGATCAAAGTCCATCGAAAACTGAGTGCAAACTTACTTTGCATCCCCTTATTTTTCTAGCTGCTTTCGGTTCATAGGTAAGTTTGGCTCTGCTTACCCCATCTTCACAACACACATATTCATTTATTGGAGTTCTGTCATAATCAGTGGCAATTTTTTTATTATTTTCCAAATCCTGCCAGCTTGCAGTCATCTCCTTCCATTGTTCAACCATCTATTATTTGAGTTCTGTATTTCTGCTCAACAGTTTCTGCACAGAGGAGTTTACTTTATCAAGCAGCTTTAAATTCTCGCTGAATTATTTTCATATAATTTTATTTTCACTGTATTAAAAGTTTCCTGATGAATATTCTTTTTTTTTTTGGTTTCTTTTATCATAATTTTTCAGCTTTCATAGTCTGTGCTTTTTAAAATTATCTAACGTAGAAAGGGATATTTTTATTTTTTAAAGACAATTAAAAAGAGCTAAACAAAAAAAACCCAAGGGATTTAAAAATAATTTATAAGACTATTCACAAGAGATTGTTCTGCTGGCGAACACAAAGAATTGAGCTAATACTGCTTGCTAGATTTTATAGCAGTCTTTTTCTACTTTAATGGCACAAAAAGAAGCTCATGGGGTGTGTGCAGAATCTGTATTCTTTGTATTCTCATGCAAGAAAAAATCCAGCACTATAGCCCTGCTCATCGCAGTGGTGCTTTTCCCTTTTGGGGAGTGTGTATTTTTGGTGGAATGTTTTTAGATTTGATGTACCAGTGCTTTTTTTCTGAGATTTTTCTTTATTGCTTTTAATTTTTCCTTTATCTTAAATCTTTGGCAATATCTTTCTGTTTTCAGGGTGCATTTTAGCTGTTGTCAAGCATGGTCCAAGTAGAGGTTCTGAGATTTTTCAGTTTTGCGTTTTAATTTTTATTCAACTTTCAGGAAAAGACAGGTAAAACCCTGAATTCTGAAGCTACTCTAGAAACAAAAGCAAGACACGTTTGTTGACTCACTGATGTCTCCTGAGTATGACAGCTTAATGCCTTTTTGCAGTAGAAATTTATAAAATTTTCTGCCTTGTGAAATGTGTATGTTCCATTTACTGGGGGTACTTGATGATGGGTGGCATGAGATTAAGTTGTGGGTTCAGAGATCACTGGTGGAGGTTTGTAGTCATTTACACAATCACTTAGAGTGAGTGTATGTGTGCAATCCTGGCCATTGAATTCAGGGCCATCCACGCTGGCATCTCCCACTGAGCTACCAACTCAACCCTGCACAGTAACTATTTTTGCTGTTGTTATATTTTAGGGAAGGGTCGCAGAGTGCTCATGATCTCACTACTAGATCAGACTCATAGTGATTCTCCTGCTTACAGCCTCCGAAGAGCTGGGATTACAGGTGCGAGCCACCACACTCAGTTTCAGTTACAGTCTCAGAGCATCCCAATGGCAGGGCCTGCAGGCCTGGGGATCGAACCCCTGGCCCCTGCTCCTGCTTGCAGGAATTTTATCCTCGGGCCACAGTTACTTCTTAAAAATGAACAAGAGTGGCAACAAGGGTGGCTAAACTGCAGAAGGATTTGAGTTTAGTGATTGTTGAGAAAGCAAGACACACACAAGGGTCAGTGCATCCAGGTGGGGCAAGGAATCCAGCGCAGGGAAGGAGAGCAAAGTATTTTAAACTATTTCAAAGATAACAATATGAAATATGATAACCGCTGTTAACTTCCTATCATCTCGCTTTGAAATCATATTATTTTTATTGTTTTTTATGCTCTGTAAAATAAAAAAGCACATTTTAGAATTAAGACCAATCCTCTTAGCTCTACCACAGTAAGAACTAACTGCTTTTCCCTTCTTGTAAGGCTGACACCAGTGTGCATTAACACACAGATGATACTATAACAATAATACTATATAAAGAACTCTGAGAATTTCAGAAATTCACCTATGACTGTGCCCATAGTAGCTAATAGCTTTCTGAATTACCTTTAATTTATATCCTTACATATTAATCTTCCTGAAAATGCTCAGGAAGATTATTTGAAACTCAAGACAAGAAAAACTGAAATAAGACAGATTTTTTTCATGATTTTCAAATCTAAGGGGACATGAAGTCTGTAGATTTTGAAAAATACATGTCCATAACTGAAGACACCAAGAATGTATTTTAAAAAAATGAAATAAAACACTAACATCTTGACATTTTAAACTTAAGGAAGAAAGTCCATAATTTCCATGTAATTCCCAATAATTGTATTTTTTTCATTTTATTTTAATAATAGTATTTTAGAGGACAAATTTACAACTACCTCAATTCAATGAGAAAGTGATCTCTGGGGCCGGGGAAATGGCTCAGTGGAATAAGCTCTTCCTTGGCAAGTGCAAGGGGCTAAGTTCAATCCCCGTTTCCAAAAAAAAAGTGATCTTCATATCCCATGAGATGACTGAATGGCTTGGGACAAAAATTTAATCTAAATGATTAAACTCCAGTGTGTTACATGTTTATGTTTAAGGCATTCATTTCTTTAATGTGAGGAAATCTATGTCCCATTTTAGAAGCATGGTAAAGCAGTGTAAGGTAGCGAGATAATTTGAAGCTGAGGAAACATACATCCAGTGTGATGGGCCCGCATACCCGGAAGAGTTTAACCAACTGGGAGGGATAGCAGAACGGGAAAACCTCGACCCTTTCATCTTATTTTATGGTGGTAGTCATGGGCTGAAAAGAATGAGACAACAGTCACCACACTCTCAGAAATGAGTCAGTTTCTTGTCTCAAGCTGATTATAAACTGCTCAAGGGTGGCAGCCTCCCACAGCTGATTGTAGCTGTGATTAGAATAGAGGATGGTCGTTAGTCTGGGTTTGTCATCTGTACCCAGAAGCCTCTGGGCCTGATCATCGAATGAATTTGGAGTTGCTTTGGGGCCAAAACATTTGCTTCCAAGTAACTTTTCCTATACATATTCTCAGACAGCTCATCAACAGGCCAGCCACATAGGCTTGTGTCACGCTCTACACTGTCTAGCATATATTAGGACGATTTTATAATTTTAGGAACTCTATCTTGATTTTCAGTCCCTTCAATTCTCCATGTTTTTCCTCATCACAAGGAAAATAACATGAACATAGGCAGTGCTGCTCTACCAGTTTCCAAGCTGTTGTGAGAATGAGTAATTTTACTCAACAGGACAGATTCAGGATGCTTATAATACAGAAGGAGAAGAATCTTCATATTAATGTTGTGTTATTTGGTGAGAGAACCCTGAGTAGAGGTGATTGCAAAAACTTTTTCTGTGTTTTTGTCTTTTTCAATAACATAGGAAATTTAATATTTAAAGACATCATTTGACTCCTTTTTTCTTAAAATATATGTGGATTTAAAAAAAGCCTGGTTTTCAGAATTAAAAACAGACATTTTTTTTTTTTTTTACTAGCATCTTAAATGTAAGGTGTGTGCAGTTCTGCTACATATTTTCAAGCTTTACGACTCAACTGCAAAACTTTTTCTGTTAGCATGATCAACATTGACTAAGGATAAGTAAATTCTCCAACAGTTGGTAGACAACTCAAAACAACCCATACTGTACGTTTTTGTTTGATTTTGTTGACTACATGCAATAGGATAATGAAATGATGAGTAGATTTAAAATATTGTGGGTGACAACTTAAGAAAAAATACTTATTTTTTTTCTTCATGCAAGTGGAAATTTTCTTCAAAACAAAATGTATGGCAGCATTTTCTAGTATAATTTGTGGCTACCCTATATTCATCTATGTAATATTTTTTGAAAACATATGCTAATTTTAAGGAGAAAGTAGTTTTTTAGATTATTGCATTTTTCTTAAGCTTAATTTAACCTGCGAAGATAAATTTAAGAAATAATGAATCTGAAATGATTGTAATGGAAGAATTTTATTCCGGAAAGATGAAACCTTCCTCCCTCACACTTATAAAAGTATAGACTAAATAAAAGAGTCAGTATGCAATCTAAAGCAACATAGTGATATTCAAAAAGAAATTTTTAAATTAAGAAAGTGCTCCACACCTGACTGCTACATATGAGCATTTTTCATAGCACCTTTATCACTTTGTTCTATGGTGAACATATTCAAAAGAAAGAAAATTATTTAATCTCCACATGCTTATTCATTACCCCACTAACTTGACAATAATGGAATCTCCTCAAATAAAAATTCATGTTTCTATGTAAAGCAAAAAAGTAAGAATGGTCAGTATTCCACTTTATTTTGATCCCAAGGAAAAACAAATAAAAGACATAATTAATCCAGGAAAGTAATTCATGATTCATATAAGTGGCACTACACATTTCTGAAATGTCCTCCAAACTAAAGGTTTATAATGAGTGAGACAAGAAATTATAATTCACTCTATCAAAAATCTGAAGAGGGAGGGAATATTTTTGCTATGCACAAGCTGAATCAAGTTAATGAGGCATCTAACATTGCAAAAAGAACGTTGTCTATAAATAAATTCAGTCTGATTGGGATGTATTAGTTGTCTGATAATATTCTGTAGCCTACAGATGCTTTGGGGGAATGTAGATTTCTTGAAAGAGAAAGTCCAATGGAGTTACATTGGCAAGGCTCCAGGTCACTTCCTGTAAATGACATTAAAAGCAAATTTTCTTTTAAAAAAATGACTTTGCATTCATGATAATATTTCCAACGTGATGCATTTAGCTTAATATAAAAATGTGCTCTTCAGCTGAAATCCATCTGAACCTTAGAATGCGGGAAAGGCACCCACTCGCTGATATTCATATACTTTTTCCATTGAGATCTGTTTCATAAGGTACCACTCATGGTAACACACCTACCGTCCTATGGCTAAGAAAAGGATGCTGTTTGATTTGCAGCTACTGCCCAGGCTAGAAATAAACTTTGAGCATGTGCTTATGCTTATTGTTAGTGGGAGGGCTAAACTCTTTATTAATGAGTATGTGTTATTTCTGATTAGCTGCCAGATATTTATAGAGTGATATGAGTCTAGTTAAATTAAAACCAGGTTTCATAGAACTTGTGTGCGTGCTTGAATGTGTGTGTGTGTGTGTTTATATGTACCCGTGTGTGTGTTTAAAGCAAAATTTTATAGCCTAGACTCACATTTTCTTTAGGTAACTTTTCATTTATTTACTCAATTTTTTAATAAATTTGAAAAGATTTTTCTTAGAAATACTTCTCCTTTTAAAATTATTTTAAAAGTATAGATGCATACATCTTCACAAAAATAGACAAAAGTAAAAACTACAAAGTAGGATTATCTATCTCCACCACACATCTCATTTCCCTGAACATGTCTAACATTAAGAGTTTCTTTTGCATTCTTTCAGAAATATTTCTCAAGGAGCTTATGTTCTTGCTTTCCTTCCTCTGGTCGTATTTGCTTTGAAGATTTTCCCCTGCTTCCCTGGGCTTGGCTTCCTCAGGCTCCGGAGGCAGGCCTTCTAAGTAAGGGTTTGTTGAAAGAATGTCTACTTATCAACATGAAATCAAAAGATATGCATGTACACTCTTGGAATCCTGCTTTAATTTTACTGAGACATTTTATAAATTCTGCCTTACAATTCCAAGAATTACACAGATTTTGTTGATCATGAATTTTCACTTTTTATTCATTTTGATTATTTGCTTTATAATTTGTCAGACTGAGAAGTAGAATACCTTTACACTGGTCTCTTACTTGAAGGTGTTTTTTTTTTTTTTTATTATTTCACTGCATTATGGTAAATCTCTTCATTTTGTCTTATAGAAATGTTAGAGTATGTTCAAGAGTTCAACCTAGACAAACTGAGTCCTTCTTCTAATCTTTTTTCTCTTATTAAGTTTATTGGCTCAATGTAGGTGTACATAATGATCACATTCATCACAGGGAATTTCAACCTGCACATGACATATCCTGAATACTTTGTTTTTCCTTATCTCCTCCCTCCCTTCAACCCTTCTTATTGACAAAGCAGTTTAGTATCTCACATCACAGAAACAATGTGATATTCGCATGTGTCTGATTTATTTCACTTAAGAGTATGGTTTCAAAGTGCATTCATTTATCTGTGGATTTCACAAGCTTATGCTTCCTTATGACTGCATTAGCACTCCATTGTATAAAAAATACCACATCTTTTTTATACATTCCTCAATTGATGAACATTGGTTTCTTTGCAAGATTTACTTATTACAAATTGTGGGGTCAGTCAAATAGCTCAGCAGATTAAAGCACCTGCAAGTAGGCGCAGGGACCAGGGGTTCAATCCGTGGGCCTGCCATGACAACCCCTGTAAACAGGCGGATCACTACGAGTCTGGTCTAGTAGTGAGACCCTGAACACCCTGTAGACCCTTTCCTAAAATACAAAAAATAAAAAAAAATTGTGCTGCTGTAAACATGGGTACAGTTACATCTCTGTGGTGTAATGTTTTTATTCTTCTGGGAAAATACACAGAAGAGGAAAGTCTGTGTCCACACTGATTTTTACAATGGTTGTACCAATATATACTATCAACAATTGAAAAGGCTTCTTTTTTCCCGTGGTGCCTCCTGCATTCATTATTGCTTTATTTATTTATTTAATTTTCAATTGTATATTTGGTATAGTCTCAGTGTGCAGATCAGACTCATGGTGGTCCTCCTATTCCAGTCTCCCCAGAGCTGGGATTGCAAGCGTGTGCCACCATGTCTGGTCTCAGTAGCCCATTCAGTGTGTCTGGTGGGAGGGCCAGTGCTGCATGCAGGACCAGGGATTGAACCCCTGTCTCTGTACTTGTCAAAGCAGGTGCTTAGTCTACTGAGTTAGCTCGCTGACCCTGTTAATTGATTTCTTGACAGTATTCATTCTTTCTGAGGTGAGTTGGAATCTCAGCTTTATTTTAGTTTGCATCTCTTGAATGACCAGTAATGTTGAACATGTTTTTTTCATATATGTATTTGCAATTTGTATTTCTGAGACATGCGTATTCATGTCAAATGGCCTTTTAATTTGGGGGTGGTCTCATTTTCTTCAATTCTTTATATATTCTAGATATGAGTTTTTTGTCTAAGGGATAATTAGATAAAACTTTTCTCACTATGCACGGTGCAGTAGGACCCTATTGTTGATTAGTTTTTACTATCTAAAACTTTTTATCAGGATGAAATCTTAGTTGTTGATTCTCTGTAATATTTCCTATGAGTATGGGTTTTATTTATGAAATTGTTACCTATGTTTACATGTGGCAGAGTTATACCATTTTTCTTCCAGAACATTAAGTGTTTCTCTTTCTATATCAGGCTCATTGATTCACTTCAAGTTCAGTTTAGTGCATGTTGAAATTTATCAGTCCAGTTTTAATCTTCAGGTTATTGAAAGGTAGTTTTTCCAGTGCCATCAATTGAAGAGGCTCTGTTTCTTTTGGTGTGCATATTTGTCCCTTTTATCAAAGACAAAGTAGCTGAGTGGCTTTGGAGTTATTTCTGCATCTTCTAATTTGTCTGTTGATCTTTAGATCGACTGTTTTTTTTCTTCCACTAGCAAGCTGTTTTAATCACAGTAGCTTTATAGTATAATTTCAAGTCAATAATTCTGATTTCTTTTGCTATTCTAGGTCTCTTATGGTTACAAATGAATTTTTTAGAAATTCTTTCTGTAGCTCTGTGAGTTATGTTCATGGTGGTTTTATTGGGATTGAATGAAATCTATATACAAATTCTGAGAATATAGCTACTATATAACTACTGAATATAACTACTGAATGTTACAGTACTTTGAAAAGGGAGATCAAAGAGGGTATCATTGAATGTTTCTCTGTCTCCAAATTCTTTCTAAGTAGAACCTTAAAATCATAGAGTTAAAAGAGAGTCAAATCATATTATTCTGATTTCAGTTGATAAATAAATCTTTCTTGTGGAGATAAATATCTTTGGAATTGCTCTCTACTTCTTTTAAATGATGAAAAATTCACTATGTTATGTTCCTTTTATGGTTTACTCTCCTTTGGTCCATCACTTCTGCTTATTGTTCCTAGTTCCACCTCTCTGCATATAAGGAACTGGGCCTCTGTTGTCTTTTGTTATCACTGTGGATATTGGAAGAACCATTGTCTTCTTCCGGTCATAGCTTTTCAAATGCCAATGTTAGGTTTCTTTACTTCCCTTGAACTTCTATGAAGTGCAATTTCTTTATATTTCCTCTTGACTGTACTCCATGATAATTAATCTTTTATTGAGCAGCAAGTGGAAAGAAGGGTCTATCATAGATGCAATGACTATGAAATGATCTCACACTAAAGAAGACTATCTTGGCCGTTATTACTTCTCACTTTCAACATCAGGGAGGGGGCCAGTGGACTATAGACCAGCATGATATGTTTAGCTTGGAATAAAAAAGATTGTGGCTAAATATGCTTAACAGCAGTCAAATCCTTTCAATATTCCATTATCCTATTTGAAATAGAAGTCCAATTTTACTTTTAAGTTGTGATTTCCTAAATGATCTGGCTTCTGTCAGCTTCTGCAATACTATCTCCTGCTGTTCTTCCAACACTAGTAGAATATAGACATACATGCCTTTCGTAAATTCTCCAAGGGAGTCAAGGTTCATTGAATTTATTCTTTCTTTTGGCTGAAAATCCCTGAACTTGTTGAGAGCTCACTACACATTTTTTTTGGATGAATGAATGAATTTGAATATAACTTTCTTCTTTCAAATCATGTATTTTCTACAGCTTTCAGATACAAACAATCTAAACTTCTAAGACAATTATATAGCATTTAGTGACTCCCAACTTTATTGGATTATACATTTGTTTTCCCTGTACCATCCCTAAGGACAAAATTATTATGTACAGTACACACCTTGACAATCATGGCAGACAAAAAATTGAATTTAAATCTTGATTTGCACCAATACATTTCATGGTCCTGGGCCAGGTATTTGTCTTACACTATTTCATATGTGCGCTTTTCAGGGAGAACAGTAAGGACTCAGCTTTTATTCTGCCAGCTTTTAATAAAAATAATGATAAATAGAACAAGTGCCAGATGGAAATTAAAATGTTTTGTTTCTAATGACTGTCAGAGGGAAAACAGCTCAGTATGAAAGACAAATGAACCTGAAAGTTGAATCTAAAGTGCAGGCCTTGGTGGACTGCTTCAGGCTATGCAAGCCTTTCTGTTTCTGTAATGTTCTCTCAGTGGCCAAAGGGAATTGTCTGTAGGAAGCTCCAATGCAAGTGAGACAAGATGTTAAGGCGCAGAGTCTTTCTTTCTTTCTTTCTTTCTTTCTTTCTTTCTTTCTTTCTTTCTTTCTTTCTTTCTTTCTTTCTTTCTTTCTTTCTTTCTTTCTTTCTTCCTTCCTTCCTTCCTTCCTTTCTTCCTTCCTTCCTTCCTTGTTTCCTTTCTTCCTTCCTTCCTGTTTTTGTTACAGTCTCTCTGTGCAGCTCAGACTCATACTTATCCTGCTGTCTTAGCACCCCAAGCACTGGATTACAAGGGTGCATTACCATGCCTCGTTCTGGTGGCATGTTCAAAATGTCCAGGGTTCTAGGACCTGCATGGCGTGTGGTACCAGGGATAGAACCTGGGTCCTTGTGCTTGCCAGGTAGGCACTTAGACTGCTGAGATATCTCCCCAGCCCCACAGAGACCTTTTAAAAGGAAGAACAAGAGAAGGAGTAAATAATCTATCTTTCAGCACCTGAAATAGTGCACAGTGATAACTCATCAGTTCTATTTTAGTCCAGTTTGCACAGTTGAAAGTCTCACCTTTACAGAGTTTCAAGCACTCCAACTTCAGTCTCAACCATATTCATTAAATATTTTTCAGGGAGCAGGTTAAAAACAATTACTTAATTTACTTGTGTTATCCAGAATTTGTAGTTTCCCATAGTTTACCTTAGCCCCTAGTTTCTAACTAAAAAACAGCTTTTCCCCATTCTACTCTGGGAGTACCCATCTAAACAATTAAGTTCCTCTCTTTATATCTTATGCAATAATTGCATGCTTGTTATTGAATGTGGCCTTGATTGGCTTAATCTATAGGTATGTAGGGATTTAAGGGATAATTTTGTAAAGGAAAATTATTCAATACTATTATTTGACCAATAACTGGAAAAATGCTAGTTGCAGATGTGCCTGCTTTCTTTCCTGTAAGAATAATTGTTTGAGAATTATTCTTTTGTTTTTCTTTCTTTATATCATTATCTAATAATATATTATTGTTTGTTTGCTTTTTACTATCTTCTTGAATATGAATTAATGTTATGACGGCAGAGGCTTTGTCTAACTCAGTGTGTCATATCCAGAACTAACAACTTCCTAAGACGCGATAATTTCTCATGACAAGGTTGGTTCAATAAATGCAGTGGAAAGAGGAGATAGTGAAGGCAAGAAATACCTGGAATCAATTTACTACCTCTCAGCTAAAGATTTACACTTCAATACCTGTTCTATATCAATGGACAGAGTTCCTTTCCGCCTTTCTCCTCAACAGTTAACACAATGTCAGACATTCTCAACAGAGGGTCCTAAATGAACACTTCTGGAGGAAAGGGATTTCCCTGTGGGTTATGGTAGCTGTGTGATCAGGAGAGATGGGGGGACATCCACTTGTTCCCTGGATCAGCATTGTGTCCCCGATGTGCAGCACTGTGGAAAACTCCTACCTATCTTGGCCTGAAAATCACCTTCTCCCTACCCCATCCACTTGCCGTTCTAAGTTGTGTGGCTATATGACACCTTTACACTCTTAGGTCCTTGTTCCTACTCTGTGACTCTATTTTGTACCTACACACCTGATCTCTACTTATCCAGTAACTATAAGCTGGCTGTGTGTTATGGAAAATCCAAGAACTTGTCTTCCTTCAATCAGAATGATGCTATGCTTTTTCCTGTGAAATCTAGAGGCATTATGGATGCAGCCTCATCCTTGCTTGTCGTTCTTCAGATGTTCCTCTCAGCCCTAGGGAAACATGAAGTTCTCTTAATCTTATCATTGCTCCTTTATCATGATTCAATAATTCCCTTTATCCAATTTCTAATTTGTTTTTTACAATTTCATATCTGAACCCTTTGCTCTGACTCAATAATTTTGAAAGGACAACCAACTCCAGAACTTTCCATATAGTGCAGCAAGAACTCCATTTAGAGTGGGTTAGAATTTAGTTTTTCCCATTCACTGTGTCCTTCCTTGTACTCCTGCCATGTGTTTATACAATAAGCCTGTTGCTTGCTACCCTCTTTCTAAAGAAACACTTGCAACAAGACCTTAACTAGAAGAATGCTAACTAAACAAAAGTAGGGTATTTTCTTGAAAATTATTTTGCATTTTCCTGACCATCATGTGTTTTTTAATTTACTTTAATTTAATATTATTGAAAAACAAATAGCAATAAGACAGTTTCAGGGCTGATTAATAGGACAGTTTCAATAATTAATACCTTGTATATTGTTATCTTCTTAGTGATTATATGTATTACAAGATACAGACAGGATATCTGGTACAAACACTGTTAGTACAAATCTTTCTTCTTATTGATTTAAGCAAAAGTAGGTGTATATTTATCCTAACTACACTGCATACAGATATAGAATGGACATGCCTTTATATCCCCTTTTTTGTTTAATCCTGTCAGATATGGGTATTTCACTGGCATCTAAATACTATAAGTGAATGAATTCAGCAAAACAATCCAACACAGTCCAACAGTCTACAATAGTAGTAGGTTATCTGCAGGAGTTGTTGACTGGAGTCTTTTACAGCTCAGCATATTAATATGGCTTTACTTTATTTACCTCATTTTTATACTTTTCTGTTGGATGGTTAAGACCAAGATAAAGCAAGACCTACATAACATGATATGTATCTTTTGTATCAGATAAAGTCTGTCAAGTCCCCTCAGGATTTATCCTGTAACCCTGTACAGCAATTTGCAGATCCTTTGTCAGTGTCAGTCATGTGGATGTGTCACAGCCATTGCTTGACCAATTTGCTCTCTGTGAAAGCCTGAGAAAATGTTTTCTTTCCATGTGACTATCCTTAGGCACACTCTACATCATTGATCAAGTTGCTCTGTGGTCCCATAATGTCCTTGATCAGAAAATTTGGGACACAACTGAGTTACATGATGTTCATGATGTGTTTTATTTCTTGTCATTCTTGAAGTTTCCAAAGAATCTTTTGAGAAAAGCTTTATGTGTGATCTTTTTCAATTGCTGCTATAACAAGCTATATATTTATTGGGATAAGACAACAAACATTCATCCACTTATAGTTCTATGTATCAATAATCTGGGTGGGTTCAGACATAGTCTTTATTCTGTTGTTTTGTATCACATGGTGTAAAGTATCACAAACTTTTATGCACAGTCTCTGAGAAAGAATCTATTTCTAAGTGGTCTTACTTACTTTTTTCGTTGCTAAGATGAAACACCAGCACTCAGGGATATAGGAGGAAGGTTTATTGTAGCTCACAGCTTTTAGAAGTTTCAGTCTGTAGATGGCTGGTGCTCAGGTGAAGGAGCATAATAGAGGGCAGCAAAACACTGAAGTAGCAAAGAGAATGCAAGCAGGCAGCAGTGACCCTTTTCTGTCCTCTGTGTCCTATCTAGGCTACCCATTTATGGCAGGGAACCCTTGCATGTGGCGTAAACATCTTGGCATCACCATATGAACCAACCCCAGTGCTGTATCCTTGATTCCAGCATGACACACCCTAAGCCAGTCCCCCCTTTTGGGGTGACATCTAGATACAAGTCACAACATAACCTCACTTGGATTATTGGAAGAATTTAGTTCTTTGAGTTTGTGGAGCTGAAGTCCTATTTACTTACTGGCTGTCCCTTGTGAGTCCCTGTTTCAGACACTCACATTCTGAATTATGTGTTTTCAGTCTTCAAACCAACAAGGGCACATTTTTTTTTTTTTTTTTTTTTTTTTTTTTTTTTTTTTTTTTTTTTTTTTTTTTTTTTTTTTTTTTTTTTTTTTTTTTTTTTTTTTTTTTTTTT
>PVKA01043492.1:5945-16829 GCA_004027165.1 Ctenomys sociabilis | reverse complement strand
ACTGTTAAATGATTTGGTGCCAACAAATATTTTGAGAGAAAAATAGTACCAACTTGTTTCTTGCTATTTCTTACTTTTTTTTTTTTGTGCAAGCGCTTATGCTACTGAGCTATCTCCCTAGCCCATTTCTTGCTATTTCTTGTCACTTCCAGTAAGTGTTAAAGGTAATTTTAGTTACTGGACTTACATTTCAAATCCACCACTCAACAGAAGAGTTCACTGATGGGATGCTACTATACCCATATAACTGGTTACCTGGCCCATGTCATGCCCCAGGACCAGCAGTGCCAGCAGAAAAAAAATTTCCATTCTATGAGATTGAAGTAAAAGGCAGGCTTATTTGTATTGAGAATGGAGCTCATTGCTTAAAAGCAAGCCCATGAGTCTGGTCATCTATAGTAAATAATAACACCAGGGAAAGGAGGAAAAAAGGGACTTTTTCTTCTCCAAGAAAGAACTTTTAAAGGTATAGCTGCTGATGGAACATTTCTACTGTCAGATCTGCCACCTTGCCAGAATATCAGTGCTGCTAATCTCAGTGATAGGGCTCATTGGGAAGTCTGTAGAGGAGAAGCAGCCTGGGTATTGGTTAAAACTTCAGATGGAATGTCATAGATTGGAGCCCTTATGGCTCAGCCCATATGGTGGAAGGGAAAGAGTTAAGATAAAACCAGGATGCCAGAGATGAGATTTATACTAACACTAAACATACCAATGATACAATAATGTGGCATGGAGAACTAATGTCCCCTAGTGTCCCTCATGTTTCTGGAAGACCAATTCAATATCATCTTTGAAAGTTAGTTACCTCATTAAAACATATGTCAGCATAAATAAGTGATACATGGAAAAATCTATCCTCCAATTCTTTACATCTAAAATTGAAAAGGAACACAATGCATTTTGCTCAGGCATGTGCTCACCTCCCTCACCTGTTGCTTGTAGGACCTAGTTATTGGAACCCTTCTAACTATACCATTTTTTTATATACATGCCTAAATTCTTCTATTAGCCTTCATTTTTTCTAGGGATAGCATTTATATTCTCAAGGTGAAGACTGAACTTTGGCTTCCTGTACAACTATAGCACCTGTGGCCAGAGTCTCCTTCTATGATGCTGTTCTAGCATTTACTAGAGGAGCTAAAAATGACAAAAGAATGATTAGACTCTGGATAGCTATAATTTTAGAAATAATACCAGTCACGGCCACAGCTGCTATGGCTAGAGTAGCACTGAGCCAAGGTGTACAAACTGTTCACTGTGCAGCAGTGGCACAAGGACTCAGAGCAGTTATAGACTTCACAAAGATGCATAGATTCAAAATTAAATACTAGGGTAAATCGTTCAGAACAAGCTGCTGCTATGCTGGAAGGTCAGTTTGTTAATCTGGTGTCAACTTCGTTTAAAATGCAATTGAAATATCTCTCATTGTGTGTAACTTCAATTCCATGGAATCAAACTCATCTCCCATGGGAAAATGTAAAAAAAAAAAAAGCAAAACATTTATCGTATCATGATAATATTACCTCTGATATTCTGTCTCTTCAGCAACGTATTGACAATACTTTCACAAAACAATTCTCAGGGCCAGTCAGATGGCTCAGCAGACTAAAGCGCCTGCTTTGGCAAAACCCAGTGGCTAGGGTTTGATCCCTGGGTGCCATGCTAGCCCTGTCCCTGGGATGTACTGAGATGGGGACTAAGACGGTGCGTGGTGGTGTGTGCCTGTGATCCCAACACTTGGGATGCTGAAAACAGGAGAATCACTATGAGTCAGATCTCAGTAGTGAGACACTGCACACCTGTGGACTCTGTCTTAAATTCATAAAACAAACAAGCAAAATGTGAGAATTGTCTGGCACTGATCTGTAACCTTAATCCTTTTTAGGCTATTCCATGGTTTAGTGGGCGTATAGTAATAATCTGTCTATGTTGTCTCTGTACTGTTTGCATGCCTTGCAGAGCCTGGTGACGAGGACAAGCCTGCCAACAAGCTATGAATCAACAGTCTACAGTCCTTACTAGGACGCTTCATAAAATTTAGCAAAAAAATAAAAATGGGAAATTGTAGCTATATAAACTGGGAGATTATTGTCCCCTGAAAGAAAGGAACAAAGAACAGACTTCAAGAACAAAAACCTGAGGAAATGTGTCGTCCAGGGTTAATCCCAGCAAGTTGGGAGGTAGGGACACTGAGGCACTTGTCTGCTCTTTGTTCCTTTGACTGGGATATTGCAGCTAATGAGATATAAATTTACAGATTAGTAAATGCCAGAGGGGGATGTAAATAAGAGATCATTTACACCAAATTGGTAATACACATTCCTTAGCCTGTGTTTAGCTCTCAATAAATGTAATAGATTTCCCAGGCTCAAGGCTCAGAGAGAGACTAATCCCAGTGAGACCTAAGAAACTTTATTCATTAGGTCTTCTCATAGTGGTTTGTTTTGGCACTGACTGATAACTTGTGTGTGTGAGTGTGTGTGTGTGTGTGTGTGTGTGGCCGGCTCAGCCTGCCCTGGAGGCAGGGCTGGTGTGGCATGTGGTGCTAGGGAGCTTGCCTAAGCAGGTACTTTAGACTGCTGAGCTATCTCACCAGCCCTAGTTTCTTATAAGTTTTTTAAAATCAATTTTTCATGTTTATATCTGTTAATCTAAACAATCAATTTGAAAATAACGTTATGCAATACAATAATCTTTTTTTTTTTTTTAAACTGGGGATTGAACTCACAGCCTTACGTTTGCCAGGGAAGCGCTTATTCCACTGAGCCATCTCCTAGGTCCCACAACAATCATTTTCAAATGACTATTATTTTGTTTAGTGAAATTCGGTATCATTTCTAATGTTTTCTTTCTTTTTTAAAGACTATTTTGTGATCTCTTTAAAAAGTAATGATCATAATGAAAATAAAATAAATGTTCAATCAAGGTTAAAATACCTATGCTAGAGGCCAGATGTGGAGGTTGTAGCAGGGGTATTACTGTGAGTTTGAGACCAGACTGGAATAAAAAGTGAGCTCAAGGCCACTCTGATAAGCATAGTGAGGCCCTGTCTTAAAAAGACAGAAAAAAATGCTAGGAAATGATCTACTTTGATAACACAGCCAAAAGATTTTTATAGTCACATTATCTGAACACTTACATCCAGAGAATGGTCAGAAAGTTGCATGTGAGGGCCATGTTTAATCTTGCTGATGCTCCAGGCAGTGGTTTCCAGTGCTCTTTTTGTTTTGTCCAAAACTGATCAAATCCGGTTGTGTTCTACTTCTCAGTTATACCTGAGCTCTTGTTAGGTTTGGGGCAGTGTCTCACTGAGTTGCGTAGATTGGCCTCCAGTCTGTGATCTGCCTGCCTCAGCTTCTGGGGTAGCTGCCGCTAAAGGCTGCGCCTCCATGCCTGGCCCTGCTGCCCTTGGTTCCGTGGGGGAGTCCTTTCTTCATTTACTAACATGCATCTTACACAGTTGACGAGATTGGGCACATTCAGGAAGGTATGGCCGTAGCCTCACCTTGCACAGTTGAGAACATATGTTTCCACAGAAGGATTAGACTAGGTGATGAGTGTGGTGGAATGTGCCTATAATCCCAGCACTTGGGAATCAGAGGCAGGAGGGTCACTATGAGTTTAGGGCCAGCCTAAACTACATAACAACGCTGTCTCAACTCCCCCACACCAAAAATCCACTTCATGTCTTCAAAGTTGATTTGTATACCATTAACATAGGAGGAACCAAAGATAACATAAGAGGCTTATGAGCTCTTTCTGGGGGATAGAGATGAGGAAATCTGCATTCTTTTTTTTGGTGGAACCGAGGATTGAACTCAGGCCCCTGCACTTGCCAGGGAAGCACTTATTCTACTGAGCCATCGCCCCAGCCCAGGAAATCTGCATTGTTTTTTGGCAGAACTGGGGATTGAACTCAGGCCCTTGTACTTGTCAGGGATGCACTTATTCCACTGAGCCTTCTCCCAGGCCCCTGAAGTCTGCATTCTTGCCACACAAGAAATTCTGTTGGCCACTGGTTTGCAAACTTACCTACAGTAAGTTTTGGGCAGGTCACATTCTCCCAGGTCCTCCCACTGAAGCTCAGGGAAGAGAACATTGAAGCAGGTCCTGAAGGCTGCCACACACTGAGTCCCTTAGAGAAGGTTTCCTGTGGGAATGTGCTGTACTCTGGGCCTCAGAATCCAAAGTGGCTCTCAGAGCAGTGGAGTAAGAAATGCAAACCTACCTGCTTGCAGAATAAGTTTCCAACTTAGCGTCTTCTATTGCAGAAAAATTTTTTGGGATTGGTTGGCAAGATGCATGGGAATACTTACTAGGCAGAAATTGAAAAGTACACATTCAATTGGAATGTGAGTATTCAGAAAAATGAGATCTTTTCCCTGGAACTGGGAACATTTATGCTGCTCTGATAGGAATGGAAATCCTGGGACAAAGTGGCCCGCCGCCTAAGGGTGTTGCCCAGTTTACAGTTACGAGTTTATCTTTGTTTTTAAAAAATGGGTATTATGAGCATTTCTTGAATTCTTTCAGCCTATTCCCTTGTCTTAGGGCCAATTTCCTGCTCTTTTCTTTCTCAGGTCAATCTATGTGCTCAGTATTCTTAAGGAGTTCTTAGGGTCTTTTGCCAGAACAGCAATGATAGCACCTACTTTACAGGAGAGTTATATCAAATGGGTTAGCACAAAGGACTGGGAACAGGGCCTCCTATACATGAAGCATCCTGCAAATATAAGCATCCTTTGGCACCTCCAGAGAAACATTTTGCAATGCCTAGTTATCCTGGAGGATTGTCTCTCTTTCTCTGTCTCTCTCTCTCCCATTTTTGAAACAGGGTCTCACTATTTAGTCCAGTTTGCCCTTCAACTCAATATTTAGCCCAAGCTGGCCTCTGACTTGAAGCGACCCTTCTGCCTCACCCTCCTGAGTGTTTGGACTACAGGTGTGACCTCCACACTTTAGGCAATTCTCATTTTTCAGAGATATGGTCAGTCTGACTTTCCATCCTACCTCGAATCTAGGCCTTCAAATCAGTTGGAGAGAGACATGGCATAGAAAAACTCAGGGGGCTTAGTTCACACCTTTCTAAGAGGAAAGTTGGCAGAGGATGAGAACAAAAGAGAGACAGACAAATTTCAGGATGCAAAGGGGGCCAAGAGGATCTTGCTTCTAGCAAACAAGTTCAGTAATTTTTTGGGTTAGTCTATTTTTATTAACAAGAACAAAATGTGGGAGAAGGGCCATGTGTCATTGCAGAATAGTAACATCTGAAAGATATTTTTAAAAATAGGGAACTGCTTACATTTTATTAGAGGAACAAAAGAGAAAAGGAACAAGTCCTTCTGTACATCAATTGCCTGCACAGCTTTGTAGGGGAACTAACATCCTTTACATTCTCCTTAGCAGATGTCAGCTTGCCCTGGGAGCACTGTAATTACCAGCATTCTCCATACAGCCAAATGGCAAGTAGCTGTCTGTTCTCAAGACAGTTCAACAATGATCTCAGACCACGGGGCCTACGTCACTTAACCTGGTCCCCACCATATATATCATCAATGGTCTCCAACAGAAAGTTGACACTTGCCCCAGCCTGTATTTGTCTAAGATGCCTTCTTTATGGTAGAATTTTTTAGTTATGACCATTGCTTGAAGTTTAACTTTTCATAATCATCTCTTTATCCAGTTTTCTATGTCTTTCTTTGTCTCTGAGCCCATTCTTTTTTTTTTTTTTGTTTGGCTTTTTTTTGAGACAGGGTCTCACTATGCAGTTCAGGCTGGTCTTAAGCTCACTTTGTAGCTCAGGCTGGTCTCGAACTCACAACAATCCTCCTGCCTCAGCCTCCCGAGTGCTGGAATTACAGTCCTGCACCACCACGCCTGCCTTCTGAGCCCATTCTTGATCCATATCTCTCTATTATCTGAGTCCTCTTTGTCCTTGGTTTACCTTTCTACATAGAGCGACTTAATTTTTTTTAGAAATTTACTTTTATTTGTACATGTTAAAGCATATAGTGATTGCAGTCATGACTAATTTTGATTCTTTTTATGTCCCCTTACCCTCTCTACTTACCCTCTTCCTCTATCTCTTGCATCTACCTATTGCAGAAGATCTATAGCCCTGTTTCCTATTATCTGTCTTTTTATTTTGCCCCATAAACTACTTAGAAGTTGGACATTTCATACCAGATAAACCATGTGATATTTGGTCTTGGGTGTCTTGATTTGTTTCACTTAACACTGTAGCCTCAGTGTGCACCCATTTTCCTAGAAATGACTCAAATTAATTCTTTATGGCTGAGTAGTACTCTGTTGTGTATAAGTGCCAATACTTTCTTTATTCACTCATCTGTTGGTGGATGAATAGGCTTCCAGGCTTAGATATAGATTGTGTTGCTTTACACACGTGTGTGTGTGTGTGTGTGTGTGTGTGTGTGACTATGGTGTTGTGTCTTTAACGTTGTTGGGAACACCATGGAAGAGGAATAGCTGGGTGTTGGGAGTGGCTAAAGCTGGAAACTGATGATATATGGAGGAGGACCAGACAAGGCTTCAGAAGGCAAATAAGTCAAGCTAGCTCAGTTGAGAAAAGCATCCTGTCTGGACAATTGTGGCTGTTAGTCACTAAGCAACTTTGTGTCTCCTGATAGTAAGTTTGCAGAGGTATGTATAAACGCCCCAACTGTTGTTCTTGGGATCTTTTGCCCAGTAGGCAAACAGACCTCCAGTGAACCCAGCTCTTGTCTCTTGTCTGTTTTTTCCTCATTCCTGCTGCCATTTTTCCCTAGGGTTCACCAAGGTACCAGTGAATCCCTACATTTGGTGCCTGCAATGGGGACCTGGTAAAAGATAAGTGGGCAATGAGAACACTTCCAAAGAGTGCACAAAAGGGCAGGGAAGTGAACTGGTTAGAGCCAGTATTCAGCATAGGCATTCATTGGTACTGGTCCATCAGATGTAAAGTGTGGGGATGGAGGCTCCTCAGGAACGAAAATGGGCTCACTAGCGCCAGAGATAAATGAGCTTGAAGAGAATCCAAAAGAAAAAGTTAGATCATTACTGGTAGTTAAAAATAGGAAAGACAGAGTCTGGAGAATCACAGAGATACGTATATGTATGTAGAAATGGTTTTAGTACGCTTGATTTCTGTACTTACTTTTTCTTTCTAGATTCTGATTAAAATGATTTTACAACCACAAAAGATTTTCTGGGGTACTTCTTTAAAATTAAATATTGAACCTGAGTGGGACAAGGAGGGCAGAGCAAAGGTTCCACCAATAGAGCTTGAACCCTCTAGTTTTGTTCAGCCAGATAAAAATACACATAAACAAATACACAGAACACACAAACATCTTCACAAAATCAAAGTGAAAATATATTCTTTTTTTAAAAGATGTATCAGTTATTTAATTAGGTTCTTTTTTTTTTTTAGGAAGGCAAAGGAGAGATTTATTATGAGATCAGCTGGTGTCAACATGAATGAATTCAAATTAATTGATACACAAAGTTCTTCATTTTTAAAAGAAAAAGCATTATTTCCCAAGTGTAGTTCTGGTTATTTCTGCTATATTCTAAGAGTTTATTAAATGAATAACTGCTGTTGTTTTTATCTGTCCTATTTTTGGAAGCCTGAAGCTTCGAACAGTAAATGTTGTTGACTTGATTGCATTATTTTGCTATGTGGAGGGGTAAGCTTTTTACTGGTGACATTGTACTTTGTGAACTATAATAAAACTTCTTGAGAAAATATCTATACTCTATAATTAGGTTCTCAGTAAGAAATTTAGAACACCAATTTATGAGGATAAATTCCATTTGTCAGAGCAAAAACGGATTGAAGGTAGCCCCGGAGCTGAGGAACAGCTTTGATTTTTGCTAAAATCTATATGTCCACCACTTTCTGATCCACCTTGTGCTGCTCTGAAATCTGATATCTCTTTCTAGGTGTCAAAGATCTCGCCCTCCTGGTTTCTGGGTATCTGAAGTTCCTTCATGAAGTAAGCATCAGTGAGGTGTTTGGGGATTTTCACTTTACTGATATCAATTTTTGTAGAGGTGGCAATGACAGATTTCTGGTGCATTCTTCATAGAGGGACACGATTAAGGCTAAGAGGCCCAGTCCCAAGTAGCAAGCCCCTGGCCAGCTGCTTCAGGAAGACCACTCTCTCGCCTCTGTGACGCCCGGTGAGGATGATCAGGATGGTGCCAGGAGTGATGCTAGCTTGAGGTTTCCTCACTTGCTGACTGAAGGGTTTCTTGCCATGGCTCAAGAGCTTTCGGGGCACATCTTCAGTAGGGCAGTATCTAGGCATTTTTCGAAGCTTAACCACCTGGGTACCTCCATTCTTGTCCCCACTGACTGGTTTTGTGATCATGGCAAGAACTTTCTCCGTCTTTTTCTTCTCTACCTTTGTTTTAGCAGCTGTGTACTTTCTCTTATACAAAGCCTTCCTGGATACAGAGCAGACTGGGAGTATCTGCCAGTTCCTCTAAAGCAGGACAGGATTTGGCTGCAGAGGGGCTGCCCCTTCTTGGACTTTTTTTTTTTTTTTTTTACTTTCACCTTACCTTTTTATCAGTGCCAATGGCAGAAGCCTTTTTGGCTTCAGCTTCCTTTAGTGTCTGGCTTCTCAGTTTTTCACCTACCATCTTGCAAGATGGGAAAGAGAGAGTGCAAATATGTTCTTGACCAAACTGAATCATAGGGATCACATTATGGTTTATGTCTAGAGGTCCCCCCAAAGCCTCCTGTTGTCATGGGGCAGATTTCTAGATGTTTTGATTAATTCATGATCCAGTGCTGGGATTACAGACGTGAGTGATGCTGAGAGTATGAGTATAAATCCGGCTGGGATTATGGGTGTGAATGTTGCACCCAGATTGGGGTGGATAGCCTGAATGCATCATGAACAGGCTTTCTCTCTGGAGCCACCGCTCTGTTGCTCCTCTTGTTTGCTCTGGCTGTTTTGCTGTTTTCCACTGCCGTGATTATTAATAGAAGGTAAACTAAAAGCAAAGTGATTTTTTATTTGTATTTTAGGGAAGGGTCTTCTACAGGGTCTTCAGGGCTTCACTACTAGATTGGACTCATAGTAATCCATCATTTTTCTAATCTCCTCTATTTTTTTAATCAATGTTTTCTTTAGAAGCAGTTATTAATTATTTTACTGCAGAGCTTTTTTTCATATTGGGTTTCATCCATATGTTTCTGTATTTGATTCTTTACTTCAGATGCTATGAATTTAGAGATTTCGTTTTTTATTTCAGAAATTGATTCTGCTCTGAGTTCCTCTATACCTTTCTGCTGTTGTTTCTTTACTTCCAACACTATTGATTCATACATTTCAGCTGAGCTAGTGTCCTTTGCACTTGTAACGGGTGGGCTCAAGGCCTGAGATTGCATTTTGTTCCTTGTCTTTGTTATTTCATATAGCACTGACCTCTTGGTGTAGAGCTTTGGTGCAGTTATAACCTTAGCACCTACTGAAATTTGGGTGCAGATCTACTAAGTTTGAGTTTATCCAGTTATGCCTGGCTTGGGTCTAGCTGTTGTGCTCAGCTCCTTCCTGCTGCAGCCCTTGGAAGTGAACCTGTTGTTCCTCTCTGGCCCAACAGTGAGCCTGTGGTGCCCCTGTGTTGTGCCCTCGGCGCAGGGAGCACAGGGGGTGCAGAAGCTCCCCCATACACTAGTCGGGCTTGGGTTTGGGCTGGATCTGGGGGTCCCAAGAGTGTCGCAGAAGTTTTAACTCACTGGGCAGGCTTGGGGTGGGTGCTCCGGAAGGGTGGAGGGGTCCCCAGGGCGCAATAGAGGGTCTCACTCATGCAGAGTGCAGGGCGGCTGTGCTGGCTCTGGAGGGGCCGGGGGAGATCTGCAGAACGCAGGGAAAGGTCTCTCTCGCACAGCAGACCTGTTCTTGGTCGGCCGCACAGGACAGAGCAAAAGCTCTCCCATGCACTCGCGGTTGGGCGGATCTTGCCTAAAGCAGTCAAGCTACCTCAATCTTGAGAAAAACATCTTGTCGGGACAATTTTGGCTATTAGTCTCTAGGCAACTTTGTGTCTCCTGATACTAACTTTGCAAAGGTATAAATAATTGCTTTTATTGTTCTTGGGATTTTTTTTTTTTTTTGGTATTTTAGGGAAGGGTCTAAAGGGTGTTCAGGGTCTCACTACTAGACTGGATTTGTAGTGATTCTCCCGTTTACAGCCTCCCAAGTGCTGGGATTACAGGCGCGTGCCACCACGCCCAGTCTCAGTTGCCATCTCAGCGCACTCGGGGGGCAGGGCTGGCACTGTTCTTGGGATCTCTTGCCACTCATGCAGACAGGCCTGCACTTGCACCCAGCTCTTGTCTCGTGTCTATTATTTCCCCATTCCTGCTACTGTTTCTCCCTGGGGTATTATTTCCCCATTCCTGCTACTGTTTCTCCCTGAGCCCCTACCTCTGAGTGAAATGGTATTTCTATTTTAAGTTTTCTGAGGAATTGCCATACTGATTTCTATAACGCTTGTACAAGGTCACCATCCCACCAACAATGCAGAAGGGTTCTTTTCTTTCCTATAGCCTCACACGAATTTGTTATTATTTGATTTCCTGAAGACAGCCAGTGTTTCTGGAGTGAGATGGAATTTCAGAGCTGTTTTAGTTTGCATTTCTTTGTTTTTTAAGTTTTAAAATATCATTTATTTATGTATTTATTTGGTACAGGGCCTCACTATGCAGTTTGGACTCATAGTGACCCTCCTGCTCAGCTTCCCTAGTATCTATATTTCCTTTGTTTTTCCCCTCCACATTATCTTTTTTTTTTTTTTTTTTTTTTTTTTTTTTTTTTTTTTTTTTTTTTTTTTTTTTTTTTTTTTTTTTTTTTTTTTTTTTTTTTTTTT
>PVKA01043491.1:0-16719 GCA_004027165.1 Ctenomys sociabilis | reverse complement strand
TTCCTTCCTTCCATCCTTCCTTTTTTCCATCACTCATTCCTTTCTTTTTTCTGACTAATGGCTAAGCCGAAACTTGACATACAAGGAAAGCAAGTTCTCTGTCAGAGCCACATCTCCCAACCTCAAAACTTGGTGTCTGATTTTTTTTTGATATTAGGGACGGGTGGACAGGTTGTGCAAGGTCTCACTACTAGATTGCACTCATAATGATCTGTGTGTTTATAGCCTCCCAAGAGCTAGGATTACAGGCACACGTCACCACACCCAGTTTCAATCGCCCTCCCAGCATGACCCAGGTACGGGCCAGCACAGCAGGCAGGGGGATCCAGCCCAGCCCCTGCACCTGCTTGCAGGTGCTTTAATCCACTGAGATTTGTGGCCAGTCCTCAGGGTCTGACTAAAGCATTTGAAGTGCT
Organism: Ctenomys sociabilis; assembly: GCA_004027165.1. Classification (NCBI taxonomy): domain Eukaryota; kingdom Metazoa; phylum Chordata; class Mammalia; order Rodentia; family Ctenomyidae; genus Ctenomys; species Ctenomys sociabilis. Next base: position 16,303 of record PVKA01043491.1, on the reverse strand, counting down.
GAATGTTTACACTAAGCTGCAAAGAAGATTAATGTTCAAATGAAACACATCAAACATTTAAAATGAAATATTTAAGCAAATTACCAAATGAACAATATGGTGCCCTTTGTTCAAGGAATTCTCTAATGTAAGAGAGGTGGTATTTGAATTCCCTGAACTCTGCGAAGGTGAGGTAAGAGAATCAGAAGTTTAAACCCAACCCTGGGGCATCTTGGTGAAGTAGAGACAACCTATTTCAAAACTAGAAAATAGCTTGGAGAACTGTACTGGTGATTTCTGCTGGCCTATTGAAAAGAGCAGTTAAGGCTTAATTGTTTTTACTCTCTCTTTTTCAATTTTTTATACTTTTTGATCAATCTTATAGGCTTCTATTTGGTAATCTGAACAACTCATTTGAAGACAATATACAGTAAAGCTGTGGAAGACAGCTCTACATCATAAATGCCTGCCTAGGAGGTGCAAGGTCGTCGGTTGGAGTCACAGTACCATCTCCTCCCCCTAAAAAAAAAATATATATATATATATATATATATATATATATATATATATATATATATATATATATATATATATACCATTACTAAATTTCTATCATTTCATTTAGTGAAATTATGTATCATTGCTAATGTTTATTTTAATATTGTTTGGTCTTTGCTTTAAAAACTTTTTAAAGTTTTTAAAATGAGAAAATAAATATAGGGGCTCTGGAGATGGCTCAGTAGAATAAGTGCTTTCCTGGCAAGCACAAGGGCCTGAGCTTAATGCCTGGTTCGACCAAAAAAAAAAAAAAAAAAGAAAGTATAAGAAAGAATGTAAAGCCTGCTTAGGCAAGTACAGGACAGGTTCGAACTACGAGGCCCTGCTCTGGTGCACATTGAGATGGTCAATGAGAATGGGCATAATAGTGCATACGTATAATCCTAGGGCTTGGGAGGCTTTGTAGTGAGACAATGTACTAAATACATTTAACAAAAGAAAAGAAAAGAAGGAAGGGAAGGGTTGGGAAGGATTGGGAAAAGAAGGGTTGGGAAGGGGAGGGAATGGAAGGGAAGAGAAGGCAAGGGAAGGGAAGGGAAGAGAAGGCAAGGGAAGGGAAGGGAAGGGAAGGGAAGGGAAGGGAAGGGAAGGGAAGGGAAGGGAAGAGAAGGAAGGCAAAGGAACCAAAGCGAAGGGGAGAAAGAAGCTAAGATGAAATGACACTTTAGTTGCTAGGTTCAATTCCCAGGGCCAAGAAATAAACATGGGAAAGTAACTGATAGCTTCATTTATGTGCTGAGTGTCAAAAATACAGTAGGACAAGTGATGGACAGAGATGGTTTCCTCAGTGACAAACAAAAAAAGAACATAATTCCTCTATATCCAAGTCAATTTCTACGGCCAAAATTTATGCTCTATCCTTTACCTCTGACCATACCCTGAAAGATATTTAATTCCAAATAATGCAACTGGAATGTACTGCAATGACTTTACTCAAACATTTTTAAGTTCAAGCAATTAGTCCACCACACTGAGGTCCCCTGGGAGGTTTTCTCTGGTAGCTCAGTGAGTTTACATAGCAGCTAGCATAAACAAATGTAAGTTCAAGACTGTGTAGCCTGTAGGTGTCATTTTCCTGGGCTAAGGATCAGAGGGGTGCATTTAAAATTGTAGGGAAAAGGAGCCCAAGATATCTGCCCTAACCACAGGAAACACTTTGTGTATTCTTAAACATGTAATGCGGTTAATGGTGTTGGAAAATGAACATCGTTTTCTATCTCTATGGCAACCATGTGGCTTTGTATAATGACTACTGTGGACTTCGCAGAAGGAATAATTAGCTAAAAAAGAATAAATTCTGGCGAATGTCTGCTAGATATGAAACTGGTAGAAGCTGTTCACAACTGATGTGACTGTGGAAAATCACACAACCAAAACTCACAATATCGATTACATCATCATACACATTGGCTTTCCAATACCTTAACCTAGATAGACGGCAAATATTTTCATTTATCTCAGCAGACTCTCATGCTGGTCTGGGGAGATACGAACAGAAAATTCAAGTCTTTAGACAAAGTCCCCAATACTTCAGACGGCATTCTATCACTGCTTCCATAACACACAATTCATGCTTTACTAGCTCAACTTTCCTTTAGCAGATGAAGAAAGTAAAGATCCAATGTTTTCATACCCTGCATAAATTCACATCATTAGGAATGCCAACAGCAAGCCCCTCAACGTACTGCGTCACAATCTCTTCATAGTCTACAAAAGCTATCACTTTCCTTTGAAATGATTGGCTACTCAGTCCATCACTGCCAGGAATCAGAATGAGAAGGAGAGACCCAAGCCTTAAGAGTATTTCACTAGAGGCAATAGCCTAAGTAGGCCACCCCTACGGAGCCCCCTTTTCTCCCAAAAGCACAGCCAAGTGCTGAACTTCACGTGGGTTAATTCAGTGGTGTGTGCAGCATTCCTCATGATCTGTAATGTACTCAAAGCCTTCTTACTGAATGCTTAAAACACTTGGAGAAAATTAAGAACCTAAATCATGCATTTTTCGCTTCAGAGGAATCAGGCCATGTTCTGCTAGTTGCAGGCCAGAAGCATCTTGCTGGAATAGTGCCATAGAAGACAGAGATTTGGGAGCCCATAGAAAATCTATCTCAAAAATAAATAAAAGAAAATCTAAGTTAGAAGATAACCTGGGCCAGTCTTCCAATCATTCATTTACCACATGCTCAAGTCCTGGTGTCCAGTAAGTATAGCATGGCAAAAAGGCCAGAGAGGAAGGAGCCAAGGAGCGCATATGGCATCCAAGGTCACCCCTCCACGCCACGACTCACCTAGACATACACAAAAGTTTGCGTTAATAATGCCTAGGGCATTGATTGATTCAGTCAAGTTGATGTATAACAAGGAAGAGTCACTTATGCCTGTATTATTTTCAGAACTTAGCAAATAATGTCTGAACTTTGGGTGGCATATATTTTATCAATGTCCACTCTGGTTGAATATCTTTCCCATTTCATCACCCACCGACCTCTATGGGCTTCTAAGCATATATAGGAAGCTAGTATTTGTTTGTATGACAGATAACAGTCTGGATTCAGGCAGGGATTAAAAGGTAGGTGCAATATAATAACCACTGATAATTTTCTATCATCTTGATTTCAAATTCTGCATCATTTTTATCAATTTTTTTATGTTTAAAATGAAAAATGGAAAACTATCATGGAAGAGAATCTCTGCATCTCTTCCAATCACTCACTTACCAAAACATCTGCCTGCCTAAATTCATGTTCAGAGTTCATCCTTTTCTTGACCTTCCTAGTGTAATCACAAAATTCCCGCTCAATGTGGAAAGTTTTTTGTCGACACAGTGACCTGGCATGCCACTTCAATGAAATCTCACTTATATGTCAAGTTTCAAAGTAAATAGTAGGAAGTTTCTTCACTACTATCAGCCCAACTCTGCCTGGGATACCGAAACAAGAATTCAAGCAATAAAAATATCAATGTTTGAAAGAAATACAAAGGCAGAAGCCCATGTCTGTTGAGATGTTAAATCAAAGCCTTATCCAGGAATAATAGTGAGCCTAGCTTTAAAAAAAAATAGATATTTAAAAGATGTTGAGTTAACTCAATAGGTAGATGATTAGATGCTAGAAAGATCGATGGTTAGGTGGTTAGTTGAGTGATTAAGATTAAACAGAGAGACAAACAGACAGGTAGACAGAGAGAGAGAGAGATTATTTTGAAACAGTAGGCATGAGTTTACTAATTGTAGATGAAATAAGACAGGGTGTCACTTCATAGACAAGAAGAATAATTTTGAGAACAGAAGAAGAACCACAGATTTTGGATGTTATAAACGCTGCAAGAGTTTTCAGTACCTCTATTGCATGCACAATGCTGTTTACTAATTAACAGCGAAGTGGCCCCTTTGGTTCACCCCATGAGTAACTGAAGGTGTGAATCTGTCTCAAACTTCATGGCAGGTATATATGTTCGCCTACATTCAGCGAGATTCTAAGTCACTGACGGCAAGATGTTATCCATTCTAATCTTAACCAAAAAGCTCTTTGATTTAACTACATCGCTTCTTATAAGGTGTCTTAGTTACTTTTTACATATTCAGTGGATCTAAATGAATGGCTGAATACAATGAACTTATCGAGTGGTGTGAGAATTTTACATTCAACCATTTCAGTCCCACTATGAAACCGTCATGGCCTCCCACAAATGAAAACATTGCACTCCAGCTATGTAATAGAATCTTGTTGCGTATCCTCCGGCTTTCTGCACCTTGAAAGCTTCTGATGTTTCCCTTGTGATGTAACCTTACAGGGAAATCAGGGATATAGAGCACATTTTACGTCTTTCTATCAAAATGTGGATGTAATAATTGTGTTTCCATAATTTAGACATAACATCCAACATCCCACGGAAGAGACGTTTCACAAGGCTCAAGTTGTATCAAGACTCCACTCAATCAAAGAGTAAACATGTTGTGCCAGGAAGATGTACACAGCATGGCTACGAGGAAACAGAGGGAGAAGGTATGACAATGTATCCTTCCAGGTCATCTCCCGTCCCCCACATCGAGTGCACTACTTCTTCTTTTTTATTAATATTATGTTTCATTTATTCATGTAGTCAGTTGTTGCTTGGTTTCTCTACCCAGCTCAAACCCATAGTGATCCTCCTCTTTCGGCCTTTCCAGTCTGAGATTACAGGCCTGTGCCTCTATGCTCAGACTCTGTGGCCAGCTCAACGCACCCTGGGGGCGGGACCAGCACAGCACCTGGTGCCAGAGGTCCAACCGTAGTCCAACCGTAGTCCCCACGCTTGCCTAAGCTTGCCTAAGCAGGCGCTTTAGTCTGCTGAGCCAAGTCGCCGGCCGCTGTCCAAATGCTTCTAACCAGGGCCCCTCTTCCTAACAATGCATCCAGCTATCAATCCACCGATGGAACAATCCAGCATGAAATCACTATCACAATCATATTTCACACACCAGGACTGCAAACGGTGATCTTTTCCAATATAAACTATAATAGTAGGCCAAGTATGCTTCCTACCTTTTTTACTTTAAAGAGAATCAATTCTGTAACATTTCTGTTTTTTTTAATATTTTTATTTATTTATTTATTTTTTGTATTTTAGTACAAGGTCTACAGGTCTCACTGAGTAGATGAGACGTATAGTGATCCTCATGTGTTCAGCCTCCCTAAACACCGGGATTACAGGCATACACAATCACACCCAGTCTCCATCGCCATCTCAACACACCCCGGGGTCTGGGGGTATTGAGCCCTGGCTACTATGCTCTGCCTAAGCGGGTGTTGTAATCCCCTGAGCTATTTGGCCTGCCACTACTATTTTTATTATCTTTAGAATATAAAAATAAAAACGAGAAATAAAAAATAATTAAAACTGCCTTAGAAACAACGCAAAACTTCAAAAAAAAAAAACCAAGATACTAGGAATTCAACAATGATTGTCATATTGTGAATTGATGTCTTCAAAGTAGTCGTTCAGATTACCAGATATAGGCATCTGAAATGGGAATCAATTTGCATTCTTTTTAACTTATGGGCATTGATAATGACATGATTTCTTTCTTTCCTTTTTTTTTTTTTTTTTTTTTTTTTTTTTTTTTTTTTTTTTTTTTTTTTTTTTTATTTTGCATTATCTTTATCATTTCATTTTTTTGTCAGGGATTATCAGGATTTGGATTTATCAGAGACCTAATGATTAGTTAGGCGGAGCTGATCAGATTGCTCATCCCTGTAACCTTTTATGCTGCACACTCCACTGACAGAAGGGAAAGTTTAATTTGGATCCCATTCCAGGGGATCCAGTTGATAATGTTCTGGCTTCTTAGCAGAAAATTATATGGCAGAAGACCATGGTTCAGCAAGGGAATTCCTGGTGGCTGGAAATCAGAGAGGGAAACAATACCAAAGAAGGACGCTCTGGGGCCAGTGTAGAACCACCGAATTTCACTTCAGTGACTCACCCAGACACTCAACAGCTGACTCCCCAGCCAGGCTTTTTCCTCTATAGTTCCATAGTTTTGTTATCTTACATTCTTCTTTTCCAACTGTTTATAAACTAAACCTTAAAGGAATTTCCAACTCTGATAAACCACAGGGGGAAAAAAAAAAATAAAAATCTTGCCAATGTTAAGGGCTACTTTTGATTCTTAGCCTTGGGCTGGGGATGTAGCTCAGCAGGGGTAAGTGCCTGCCTAGCAAGTGCAAGGTCCCGAGTTCAATTGCTAGTTTAGATGTCTTCAAGAATATCAGGAGAGAGAATTCTCTTGTTAAGCTACAGATACATGTGTGCAGAGCAAAGTTGAATTTCGGAGCAAGCACACAGTTGTGTTATCAAAGAAAAAGTGTTGATGAGAAAAAAAAAACTTATATTCGTTTCTCAGCTCTACCACTAAGTAGAGTTTAGACAGTGAATCATGAACCTGCTTGTGAACCACACTTCCTGACCCACACATGCTGTCCCTGGAGGTCGGAGGTGCATTTGCAAAGGACAAAGTGCTTCACCCGCACAGCCAGACGCATTCTGGGTGGCTGCAGCTTCAGGGCTGGACACACCTTTGTCTGTCTCTCCCTGAGCACCTACAGATTTGCTTCCCATGAAAGCTATAACTGGAGAAGCGGCTGGAAGGACTGTTACACTTAGCAGGTGAACTCTTAGCCTCCTATGAAGCCAGCTATCTCACTTTTTTTTTTTTTTTTTTGTATTGAGTACAGGCTCTACAAGGTCTCACTGCACAGATCAGACTCACAGGAATCCTCCTGTTTTCAACCTCCCAACCACTGGGGTTACAGGTGTGTGCCACCATGCCCAGCCTCAGTGACCTTCAAAGTGCACTGGGAGGCAGGGCCAGCGTGGCGCAACAGGGATCAAACCTCAGGCTGCTGTGCTCTTCCTAAACGGATGCTTTACTCCGCAGAGGAATCTGGCTGGCCTACACCTTGTTATTATTATTTTTAATGACCCGGTAATTACTTTTTACTTTAAATGAAGATCTTTAAAACTGTCTGGCTGTAAAACTTTTAGCAAGCCAGTTGTTTTGACAAAAGCTTAACCCCTCCTGCAGTAGGTAGTGCCAAAACATAGAACTGTTTTTCTGGGTGCTCTAACCTCTAACAAGGTCAGTTAGTTCTCTGTGAAAAGAAAGAGAGAGTGTTGCACAAATCGACGTGAGCGCCGCTTTTGCCAGTCCGGGGAGTCGATTTGGTGGCAGGCTTGTGACAATGCTCATCTTGTAGCTCGGCCTGGTGCTTTCTCTTTCAAACAGAACTGCTCATGAACCTAGTTTCCATGTGCAATGGTTTGTGACTCAGAGGCTGGATCCTGAGAGAGGCTGAAAAATTGTGGAGGAAGAGAGATGACAGAGAGCTGCATGGCTGTCTGTACGGGATAAAAATCCATGAACTAGGGGCCGGCCAGATAGCTCAGTGGACTAAAGCGGCTGCTTAGGCAGGCACAGTGACCAGGGTTCTATCCCCCTGGGGGATGCGCTGATACCGCGATTGAGATTGAAGGTGGGGGTGGGCACCTGTAATTCTAGCGCTTGGGAGGCTGAAAACAGAAGAATCATTATGAGTCCGATCAGTGTGGTAAGACCCTGTAGACCCTACATCAAACGCATAAAAATAAATAAAAATAAAATACAAACAAAGATGAAAAACTGTCAGAAGAGTCCTAGCAAAAGCAAACCATTTCAGTTATTCACTCAGGGGGATTTAAGAATCGCACAACCACTCTTTTTCAAAGTAGGGAGGAGGCCACAGAACTCCGTGGGAGCAATCTTATGGACATGTGACAGATACATTTTGCAGCAGTATCATAGAGACACGTTGCCAACACTGAATGCAAGACATCAGGTCACCAACGTGAGGAGTAAAAGAGTTGCACTTATTTTGATGTAAACATGGTGGTCTCCTCTTTTATCCTTATGAAGCTGCCATCCTAGACTACCCAAGCACATCTAGGTCAGCATCGGATGGCAGTCTCAGAAGATCATGACACCTAGTGCCATCCAATTACTGTACATCGTAACAGTTTCCGTAGTGTAGTGGTTATCACGTTCGCCTCACACAATTACTGTACATCGTGTGAGTCTACAACATCATGCCTGCCCAGTGGTGAAACTGCGAACGTTAATCCTCACTTCTCAGCATCTGTTTCTACCATGAAGGCCACGTGGTGGTATAAAGATCAGGAATTCACCATAGTAAAGACTGTGAGATTCTGAAGCCTTTAAGGAGAAAATACAGTTTGTTTCTTATGCATCCTAAATGTTCTATATCAAAGAAACTGCATATGCTCAGAAAGTCTCTCAGCTCATGGAATGAGTGGACATGTAATTCAGGTACGAAACTCCTGGTTAGAATTCAAGATATTCAGTGCAGCATGGGGTAGCTGCAAAAAGAGCGGAGCCCAGCAGCCTGGCCTCGTGGCCTACTTTGAGTTCGGTAGAGCTAGTCGGTGAGCTGAGGCATAATGCTAGGCCCAGCAGGACCCAGACTGAGGCCCAGACCTAAGGGCAGGACCCTTGTGGCAGAGAGACGGCATGAGTGCACTTGGGTGAACTAGTCCTCCTGGAAACTAGGTACGTGAAGGGGAGGTACCTAGACAGAGCTAAGGGCCACTAATTTAAATGTAAATTGCCAATTTATGATCCGCTTTGTAGTATAACTATAACAATCACTCCTAAGATCCGAAATACAAAACCATTAGTTGCAAAATGTTGGCGGTTGCTAATTTCACTACCTGTTGTTTGCACTGCGAATTGTACTATTGTAAATAGGACCGTACATACGCCTTAAACACATGCTCTCTCCTGGGTAATAGTATCAGGGCACTTGGGCTATAACCTCACCAGAACCTGATGCTGAAGTATGGAGGACAGGGCCAAGTGGAAATCAATAGCTGTCTCTCAATCGATAGCGAGGGCAAAATCTCAGGACACATGCAACAAGATTCTCTGGCACAGGAGCGAGACCTAAGGCACAGACCCTTTGCGGAGAGGCTATGATGGCAGCGATATAGCTAGCTCCTTTCAAACTGTCACAAAAAGCACCCCAGAAATCAAAATAAAGAATTCTCTATGAAACGGAAAATGACAAAGAGAAGGAACAGAATGCACTCCCAGGCCCTGCATCCACCAACCCGGGAGACATTAGCATCAGAGGCACTGTACACCTGACATCTCTGAAAGAACAGTAGCAGAAGTGAAGGAACAACTGCAGAAGGGCATGGAAATCAAGGTATTTTGTAAGCACTGGGACATGAAATGGCTTTGGAAGGCATGAAGAACACGAATAAAGCTGGCAAAAAATTAATGAACAGCACAAATATTACACCGCAGCAGAAGCAGGAGGACATGGCCACAACCTGTTGGCCAAAGATGCAGAATTCCAGAATGACACCATCGTAAAACTGAAGGACAGAACACGCTTCACAGGTCAAGGAAAATATTGAAGAGGGTGTTCTGCAAGTATTTTGATAATTTTCTTGTGAGTTTTAGTTTCAAAGAGGCAACTGGGGCTCCTTTTCCACAAACACCAGGCAAAACTGCGTTATTGTTTTTCAAATGAGGAGCACAGAGAGAAGAGAAAAACACTACACAGCTTTTGTTCATCTGCGTAGTAAACACCGTTCCTTGTCCTCAGCCACCCAGCGTGCCTGGCCACAATTGTCTGTAGGAGAAAGTAATCATTTATGTCACTCTTCTTTCTTTTCTTTTTTTTTTTTTTTTAACTTGTGTATCTGATTTATTTCACTCAACATTATCTTTCCCAAGTGACTATTGGCCTAAGATGTCTCCAATTTGTCAATTGTTATTGTTAAGTAGTATCTGATTATATAGCAATACAACTTTGGGCAGGGGCATGGCTACAATGTTTTACACAAATGAAGTTCCAACAAGCACAGTGTTCAATGTTTGAATGTACTAGCACGTTTTAATGCATTGACTGACACTATGTTATCTGGTCTAGAGCAGCCCTGAGACTGAAGTGTTGCCCCTTAGTATCCACAAGACTCGGCAAATGACTCATTCTCGTCAGTACAAGGTTTTCAAGTTGGACTTTCAGTTTGATCATCGAGCAAAGTCAGGAATACTAAACAGAGTTCTTTTTTCCAAACTTTGCTGTTTGAGTAGTGGGAAGTTTGAGCTTGTACCCTGCTCCAACCGAGATAGTACTGTACATGACTATAAGTTCTTTTTAAGTGTATTTGGGACAGGGCCTCACTATGAAGCTTGGACTCGTAGTGATCCTCCTGTTTTCAGCCTCCCCAGTGCTGTGATTACAGGCACGAGCCCTCACACTTGGACTCAGTATCTGGGTCAGCCTGCCCGGAGGAGGGGTCAGTGAAGCATGTGATGTCAAGCATCGAACCACAGTCTCTGAGCTTGCTTAAGTGGGTGCCTAGTACAATGAGCTATCCTGGCCTCCCACATTGCAAATATTTCCCTTTGTTCAAACAAAATGAAAAGATACATCTTCTTCTCGTGCTCTACAAGCAAAAAGCCTTTTTTATTTCTTTTACTTTAAAGAATATAAACATATAACAATACAATGCATACAGAGTTTCAAAAACCAAGAGGGTAAGCATAGAATCAAAGAAGTCTCCCCCCATGTGGTCACCATCAATATTTACTCTACCCAGCCCTGGTTTAAGAAAAAAAGGTGAAACGTCTTGAAATTCTGGGGCCATCAACCATACTAAGCATGAATCTATGCAAAAGACACCTGTGTCACGGATTCAAACGCCAGTAGTAAGTTTAGGCCTGCCAGTAAGATGAGAAGAAATATTGTAGGTTGCTATGGCCTTTATGGAATCATTAAAGGAGGCATAAGTGGTAATGTAGGAAGAACAGGGACATTTTCCTTATAGTCCTAAGAACTAGAAAACCCATAGAGAAGAGAGCCATGCATGATCCACAGCAACAAAACCATCTTCTCATGGTGGAAGGCACAAGACAAGAAAAAGCATGCAGCTTGCACATTCTCCAGGAGCCTCTTATGCAGGAAACTAGCTCAGATCCACTCAGGACAAAAGAGGCTTCTCATGAGCTCCAAGCTTCCAAAGCCATTCTGTGCAGATTAATTTTGCAACGAATCCTTCTGAGGGAAGACATGGTACCCGCAGCAGGAGAAACGATGTCAGAGACAGAAATTATCAAGACCAAAATGCTTCTCAACATGGGCTATGCTCATGGCTTGGATATCAAACTTCTTCCAAAAATTCTCCAGCATTCTTTACATGTAGCTTTAAAGGAGTCCAGTCATTGAATGTAAAGACATGAGGTGGGCCTTCCACTCACACCAGGGGGATCTCTGGAGGCTAACCTGTTAAGGTTCACTTCATGATGTCATTGATTTCCTTCTCAGAGATCAAGCGAATGAAGTTACCCAACCATGAACTATTATCATCCTAAACTGTGCATTCAGCAAACCTCTTTTTCTCTATAGAATACCCTGGCTCAGGTACTTTGCTATAGCAACATGAAAATGCTGAACATGCAGCTTTCCACTTTCCTTTGCTGCAGTGTAGAGACTAGACTTCGGGACCTTCCTCTGTCTCAACTCTTCTATAGAGAATCCTGTCAGATGATGCACTCTAATCTTGACCTGGCCATTTTTAACCTCTTTCATTTGACATTTTATTTTATTTTATTTTATTTTATTTTTTGTCTTTTTTGAGACAGGGTCTCACTATGCAGTTCAGGCTGGCCTTAAGCTCACTTTGTAGCTCAGGCTGGTCTCGAACTCACAACAATCCTCCTGCCTCAGCCTCCCCAGTGCTGGGATTACAAGCATGCACCACCACGCCCAGCTTGACATTTTATTTTTAAAAGAGAATAAAAATAGTAAGATAAATCAATAGAAATGATACAGAATTTCACTAAAAAATGATAGGAATTCAGTAATGGCTATCATATTGCATATTGTTCCCTTCAAATTGATTGTTCCTATTACCACACACAAGCATGCAAAATAGGTCAAAAAATTAAAAGCAAGAAAATAATCTAAGCATTAACTATTCCTCTGAATAGACTAGTAGAAATAAGCAGTACATTTATTCAAGCTATCCAGTGTATATACCTATATATTTCTCCCTTCTTTCTCTCTCTTTCTTTCCCTTTCCCTTATTCTATTTTTTTATTGTTTTCTTAGTGGTTATTTGTTGTGAAAGGTGCAGACATGATATTGTATTTGTAAAGACTATTAGAGCAGATCCCTCTATGCATTGAATTAAGAGAATGTATCTGTATACCTTTTTTTAAAAGCTGAATTATAGTACAGTTTCAATAATTATTACTTTTTACATTGTTATCTTCCTAGTGATTGTCCATAGTACAAGAAGCAGACAGGATATCCTGTCCAAACGCTATTAGTGCAAATCTTTCTTCTCAAAAAATTACACAAAAGTACTGCATATTTATCCTATCTGTTTTATATATACAAACACAGAATGGTCCTTCCTTTCTATCTCCTTTTTTTTGTTTAGTCCTCTCAAGATGGGTATTCTATTGTCATTCGATTATTATAGGTGCTTGAATTCAGCGAAACACTCCAACAGAGTCCAGCAGTCCACAATAGTGGTGGGTTATCTGAAGAAGTTGTCGACTATAGCCATTTATTATTATTTTTCTCTCCCTTTGAATATGTTCTTTCCCTTTCACAGTATCTATTGTATGTTTCATACTTTATTTACTCTTTTAGGTTCTTACACTATGGAGACAATACAATGTTTGCACATGTGGATCTGATTTATTTCACCTGTGAGTGTGGTCTCTAGTTGCATCCACTCATCTGTAAAAGCTCTGAGTTTGTCTTTTTTCTATAGCTGAGTAATAACGGAGCAACATGCTTTCCTTTCAGTCTTCAAAGTGACAACAGCAGACAATTCTCTTCACTGGTAGCACACAGGCATCTTATCCAAATCTGATTGAACAGTAATCTCTGAACGTGTAAGATTTAATTGAATTGTGTGTTTTTAAAAAGTGGTAATTTTGTTAACACAAAAATACACTAATAACCCTAAGGAAGAAAAGCATAAGCTACAATGCTTTCCTGTAACATTTATATTAGTAATTGAAAAAAATTAATCTGCCTTTGTAATACCAAGAGAATTAGAAGAAGTTTAGCTACTGTAGATAAAAAATAAAATCACCCAGAGTAATTATAAATAGATAGCAGCTGCAATCATTTTTCTAAAGGGTTGATGTTTGCATTCTGGTTCTTTAATTTATTGATACTCTGCAGTGGTAATATCATTTTATTTTCCTGTCAAAGTATAAATGTGTAAAACTCAAGCAGCCCCCAAATCCATCATTATTTCTATATACTTCATTTTCTGATTCCGGTATTTAAGACTCCACATATTTCATTATCTTATTGTACGTGCTTCCTCTTGACCAACAGCAGTAGATTTTTAATCTTTACATTTGTCCTTTTTATTTTTACTGCTCATTATATTATTCTGATAAGTACTTATTTCTGGATAGCAGATGCAGAAATTTTTCTTCTTCTTTAACAATATCATGAAATATGAAATGATGTCAAATCAAGCAATTGGAGATTAACTACTGAAATTTATCAGTCAGATCATGAATATCTGAGAGAAATCATTCGCCAAAATATTCTCCTTTTAAGGAGAATAAAAGATCTAATTTTTTTAATCCAGTTAATATCTCAGTCATTACGTTTTTCTTCTATACCTGTGATGTATCAAATACACAAATATATAGATTTTGAATATTCATATCAGTATTAAACATACGTATTTATTTGTACCTGTTGGCTCTGAGGATTTTTTTTTTTTTTTCAGAACCAGGGATTGAACTCAAGTCCTTGAGTTTGCCAGGCAAGCACTTATTCTACTGAATTCTGGCCCCTGGGATGTTTTCATACGACAATTTTCAAACAGACAAATCACAAGGTACTATTTTCTCCCTATGGTTGTTACCTTGTATCATCTCAATGTGGACATAATTTGGAATGAACTTATTCCAAAAAAAAAAAAAAAAGGTCTTTTTTGAATTGTAGTTTAAAAATCAATTTTGGGCATTTTCTATTTATGGTGATGGTACTACATATAGTATTTTTTTTTCTTTTCTTGGAATCTATTTGAGCATAGTCTTGAAATCATATGTTACTGTAGCCTTTTACGTTATATGGCTCATTTGATAACCAAGACTCTGCTTATCATAACTGTTTTTGGAGCGATTTATGTATGACAAAGAACAGATGGGAAACCATTCAGTCACTCTTGTCTTAGCTAGCACAAGTCTTTCTTTCTTCCTTTCTTCTTTCCTTTTTTTTTTTTTTGTATTTTTAAGGAAGGGTCTACTGTGTGTTTAGGGTCTCACTACTAGATCAGACTCATAGTGATCCACCTGTTTACAGCCTCCCAAGAGCTGGGATTACAGGTGTGCACCACCATGCCGAGTCTCAAGAACTGTCTCAGCGAGTCCCATGGGTGAGTCTGGCAGGGCAAGCCCGGGAATCAAATCCCCAGACTCTGCGTCTGCTTGCAGGCACTTTAATCTGCTGAGCTATTTGGCTGGCCTAGCACAAGTATTCTATGTTTATATTGAATTATTTTTTATTGAAGAACACTGTATTTGTAGATTATTTTCAAGTGCAGCTCAGACTCTTGAGGTCTGCCTACGGGTGACTTTCTAGAAATGCCTATCTGTTATACTTGAATAAAAGCAAAAATACTCCATAAGGATATACAAGCAACTTGTGTTTGCTATTATCTATCTATCTATCTATCTATCTATCTATCTATCTATCTATCTACCTATGTGCAGTGGAAGGCTTTTTCTCTAATCTACACTACAGCCCACAACCCTTTTGCCCTCCTTTCACAGAAGTTCTTGCTAAGTCAAAACCTGAGTGAGAAGAATAGATAGCATGGCACAATGCCACTGCTTTAGCAGGGCTTGCTGAGGCCTGCAGAACACAATGAAACCCTCTGGCCTCTGAGAAGCTCCAGAGTACCAGTGGCTTCTGAGATCTTCTTCATTCTGCCCTGCTCCTTGCCATCCAACCTAGATGCACACGCTATGATTCATGCCTGCTCCTCAGCCACTGTACTAATACTGGTCACAGGAGAAGGCAGCAGCCCTGACCTAAAGATTCTTTTATGAACCCAGAGACAAATTCCTCAGAGTCGGCAGAGCACTTCACTGTGACATCTGCACATCCCTTCGATCAGATGCCCTGCATGCAGTGTGTGACATTAGTTATACCCTGAAGGGGGTCGCTTGACCCTCAGACCTGCAGGTAGGCCAGCACTGCAAAGCTTCATCCCCAAGTGTAGTTCCTCTTGTCTGACTGTGAAGATTGATATTGTGTGTGGGAAAAGCCACAGCATGGTCTGTGGACATTACAGGAAGGGAAGGGAAGTCATTACCCTCAGGGTCCACAAGGGAATGATGGAGGTGACAAAATTTTGCAGGGTGGAGCTTCGCACATTATATGCTAGATGTGCTCTACGACGAGTGGGCTGAACCATTGCAGAGAGAAATCCTTCTCCCTAACATGGATTTAATGGGAAACCCTGCCCCAAGGCAGCTAAAACTGCAGCACCCTAAGAAGCTGAGATTTTGTGGTTATCTTTGTGTATTTGTACAGCTCTACCATTTGCCTGTGAGATAAAGTTTGCCATTTAAAAGTTGTACTTTTTTACTCCAAGTGAAACACAGGTATAAAATCGATAAAAACCCTGCTAGATCAATAGCTATCTCTCAACAGGACCGGGTGGCCAATCAATATCTCCAGAAGAGCATATCTTAAATGTAAAAATGACTGGCTAGTTTTCCTGCACAATGCGGTACAGCAAAACTGAAGGGGAACTTACCTGGTCATGTCGTTTTGCACTCCCGTGCGAAATGGGAGCTCTGCACCCAACGTCTGACCACTAGATCACTTTCGTTTTCTTCTGTGCAGCCTCACGCAATAGACGGTCTACGGCTACAGAAGGGCTGGTGCATTTCTCATTGAGAAGACACAGAACGATTAAGAGAATGCGGCCCATTCTGAGCTGCTGCTCAGAGAAAGATTGGATGAGGAAAATTTCCAGGGACGAGTAGGGTTAGCAGTCGTTACAATTTTTACAACCACTGTTGGCGCCCTGTAGTAGGATTGTCTAAACCTCTCTTACGTTGCCAATGGTACATGAATAAAAGCATGATTTAATGGAGGTATAAATAACGCCAGAAAGATGCGCCTTGCATTACCAGTAAGAACACTTTTTTTTTTTTTTTTTTTTT
>PVKA01043490.1:0-16710 GCA_004027165.1 Ctenomys sociabilis | reverse complement strand
CATGCACAGAAGATCTCAAACACCTTAAAATGATGAATCCAGATGAAGCACTTAGCCTCAAAGTTCCACTGTCAAGGCTAAATTGATGGTCTATTAACAGAAGACACCTTAGTGTCATTCAAATCTCATTGTTCCTTACTTTGGGCTTCAACACCTACCCCTGATGGTGTTCTCTCTCTCTCTGTCTCTCTCAGAATTCCAGCGCTGACCATCGAGTCCGACTAGACCTGGGCCTGTGGGACAAGTTCAGTGAACTGGCCACCAAGTGCATTATTAAGATTGTGGAGTTTGCTAAACGCCTGCCAGGCTTCACCAGCTTGACCATCGCAGACCAGATCACCCTGCTGAAGGCCGCCTGCTTGGACATCCTGGTAGGAGGAGCCTCTCCCAGCTTTTGGAGAAGTGGGGGTGGGGTGGGGTCACTGAGAGTCTTGCAAGCTCTCCAGAGGAGACTCATGTCCCTGCTCCTTCCTGTAGCTGCCTGCGCTCACAGACGCCAGCTCCTTCTGTTCAAATCGCCATCTGATCATGGGAAGACCCTGGGGTGGGACACAACCTATCTGCTCTGCTTCCCGGCTTGATACTGGGAGAGGGACCACTAGCACCTTTCAGTGATGACTGGCTCTGCCTCCTGAGGTGTTCTTTGCCCAGCGTAGGCCAGGCCTGTCGTGAGAAAGACCGCATTGCCCTCGTCTCACTGCCCCCACCCTCCCCTCGGTGCATGTCAGGGCCCCTTCTACAGGACAGCCACGTGGGTGTGGGATGGAGCACATGGATTCTCCAGGTAGCAGCGCGACGGTGCTGCGGCTTCTACCCCACCCCAGTTTTGCACCACTTCTATTTGTGGTCGTAAGGAAACCTCTTCCCTCCTGTGTTCGTTCAGGCTGCAAAATCAGAAAGCAGGCAGCTTAAACAGCGGTGCTTATTTCTCACAAGTCTGGAGGCCGAGAATCCGAGATTAGGGAGCCAACGTGGCTGGGCTGGTGGAAGGGCACTTGTCCTGGGTCACAGATGACTGGCTTCCTGAGAGGTAGGGGGAGAACCCTGGTCTTGCTACTAATCCCTTCCTAGGCTTGTATGCACATGACCTCATTCAAATCTCATTGTTCCCAAAGCCCCCAACCTGCCAATGGCATCACACGGGTGGTTAGGTCCTAACATACAAATTTGGGGTGGAGACAGAAACAGTGTATAGCCCTCTGTGGGCCCATTTCCTCAAATGTGCAAAGGAAGATCCTGATGCCACTTGGTTCCCCGCCATTATCACACATAGAGAGGGAGGGGCCACTGTCACACCTCCTTTCTCCTCTGTGGTCTCTGGTGTCCTCTGCTGGCTGGATGTGTGCCCTCTCTCTGCCCACCAAAGGCTTCCGAACCAGGGTTCCCAGTGCTGGCTGCCATTGTTTCCTTGGGCCCAGGAATAGCTCCCACTAAGGCAGCAATGACTGTCCTGGCTGGAGGTGGGGTGATACAGAGAGGCTCGTAGAGCAAGTCAAAGGATTGCATTGGAAAATAGGGATGGGAAAACTCACTGTGAATGTACAGATTTCCCTTTTTATTCTGTCTTTCATGCCATGGGATTTAAGTTATTCTGAAAGCTGATACCATTCGTCACCATAATTAAACACATGTATGCAGTCCTTCTCTAGAGGACAGAGGGCCCTGGACGGGGGTGTGTTTTTCGTTACTATAACAAAATTACAGTACTTCAGACAGGATAATTGTATGCAATTGGCATTTATCTGTCTCATGGCTCTGGAGGCCGCAGAGTCCAGGAGCATGGTGTTGGCATCTGCGCCGGATCTGGTGAGGCCCCCGGCTGTGCTCCACATGGACAGAGCCTGGTGAGATGGTGAGCGCCAGCTGGGGCTGCTCTGCCTCTCCTAGGAGAGCCCTGTAATCCCACCATGTGGCCATAAAGGTCCCTCTCCAATCACCAGCTGAATAGGAATAAATGACATCTAGGGGCCATGTCCAACCCCTAGCAGGTAGTTGTGGAAGAAGCCTGCAGATTTGCTCGTCCTTCAGTTGACTGATTAGTGCTGCAGAGGAAGGGACGATGCCTCAGAAACAAGGGGGTGCCAGCCAGAGAGCACCTTGCCTTCTGATCCAAGGTATCCAAGATAAGTGACATAAAATCAGAGTTTGGGGTGATTCTGGAACAGTTCAGAAAAACAGCTCTGTACAGCATCAGCCTGAAGTTTCTGGCCTCAGCTGCACAAGATTGAGATCTTGCCTTAAAGCTCCTCTTCTAGCTGCCAGCTGGCATATTCCTATGCCTCACTCTTATTTATCCCTGGGACACATAAGTGAAAAAAGGAAAGGAAACTGTGAGGTGACAGGACTGTGTACAGCAGCACTCCTCCGGCTTGCCTGTGGGCCCAAGGCAGCCCCTTCCCATCTCAGTGGGTCTGGTGGAACCCTTCCAGCTCACTTCAGTATGTACAGAATAGAAATACAAGTAAGTACCACATTAACTAGAAGTATTTAATGCCATGAACTAGGCAATGGGAACCTGGTATGTGGCAGAAACTCACCAATGATGTGGAAGGCAAAGCACAAAGCTGCCAGAGCCTGTGTGGCAGCTTCAGCCCCTGTGGTGTGATCCACTAACCCTCAGCCAATCCTTCCTGGCCTCAATGGGGCCAGGAGAGTTGGTTGAGGTGTGGCTGGAAATGGAGGAACAAACCTTCATGGCGCCTCCAGTTGGATACCTTGGATCAGAAGGCATGTCGCTTATTCCTAGACAAGAGGTCATCTCCAAGGATTTACAGAAAGGGCAAGTAATCACAAGATCCCAAAAAAAGTGCACAACTTCAAAGAGCATCTTTTGGGTGAGAATGCCAGCTAGCTGAGCCATTTTAGAGGACTCTTACTTGAACTATTGGTGTAGAGAGACAGTGAGGTTAAGAGACCAGGCAGCTGGACAGATTGAGGCTGAGGTCATTCTCAACACCAACGGAGGGGAGTGCAGGTTGTCCCTAGGGTCATCAGGTGTGAATGAGCACTGCCACTGAGAACAAGCCAGCTCATGTCACGTGTGGTCTCTTGTGTTGGGTCACATGGCTGCCAGACAGGTGCTCTGAGAGTAAGAGAGTTCACTGCCACAACCAGCATGGCCCTGGGGAAGAGCTCATTTGTCATCGTGAGTGGACTTACTTGGAAACAGGGAAGGAAGCCTCATCTGTCTGCCAAGCCCCCACCCCTCCAAGCCATTCCATCTTTAGGGGCCGGGACCATTGACCTGACATCCCTAGCCAGGCTTCTGCCCCAAGGATGAGGCAGGAGATAGAGGCTGAGCCAAAGGCCATGATTTCCCACCAGGGCCCACCAGCCAAAATGACTCTTGAGATGGAAACGTTCTTCATAACCTGCACTGCAGACAGAATTTTCCTTTTCTTCACGTAAATCTTCATCCCCGCGTAGTGTTCAGTGACATGTCCGAGTGTCCCTTACCTGGGCTCTGCTGGTGTTTCCTTCTGATCTCTTGCATTTTCATGAGCCCTTTTCTTCTGCTGCTCTTTCCACTCCCTCTTCCCTTCCACAGGTAAATTAGGATCATGTCCCTCTCAACAGAAAGTAAAAATCACAGAAACAAAAACTGTCTGAGGCCTCTGACTCTGGTTCCTCTTCCTGTGTTCCTTCTGCTCTTCCATTGTCCTTTCATTCCACAATGACTGAGGGCCTGCTGTGTGTGTCATGCACTGTTCCCAGCTCTATGGATGTAGCAGTGCACCAAGCTGACTGAAATCCCAGCCCTCATGGAGCAGCCCTTCCACTGGATGGCAGGGGTGACAGTGAGCAAGCAAGCACATGACCAGGTGCTGTAAGAAAAGTACAAGCTGGCTCAGTAGGTCTGGTGAGCACACAGGCCTGAGTTCAATCCCTGGTTCCACAAAGAAAACAAAAAGTAGAAGCAAAAGGAACAGTGTTACTGTGTGGTAGGGGACTGGTTTCTCTAGCACATTAAGGAACAGGTCACCTCTGGGGAGACCTGAATGGACAGTGCTCACCAGAACCAGAGAACACGGCTGGGTAAGTGTTCAGGGGCCCTGAGTTGGGAGCCACCCTGAAAGTGTGAGAGTAACTGCAGTTGTCTTACTTTCTCTTCTCTTGGACCTAATACCCAGCACTTACAGGAGGAAAGGTTTATTCTAGCTCACAGTCTGTAGGTGTTTCAGTCCATTGTCAGGGGCCCAAGACTATGCTGCAGCGGAGAACTGTGCGCAGCGTAGCACAGGGGGCAGAGTGTGAGAGGAGGAAAGGGAAAAGATGAAGCCTTCCAAGCCACACCTCCACGACCCACTCTTCTGACCAAACCCCAGCTTGTGACATGAAGTCAGCTGTGTACTCCTCTGTGGAGTAAACCCCCCCCCCCACCAAGCCACACCTGTATCTGAGGCTTTGAGGAGAGATCCAGATAAGAACTAGAAGAGCAGGCCATTCAGTGTGCTGGAGGGAGGGCGCAGGCATAGGGGGCAGGAGGACCTGGGGTCAGGGGTGTGTCCATGATCCCAAGCAGAGTGTCAGAAAATCCCTGGATTTAGAGCAGAACTATGGCCCGATCTGGTGTATGTTGTACACGTTCATTCTGTATTAGCATATAGTAGAGAACAAGTGTTAGATGCAGTAATGATTCTTATGTGTGTTTGCTGAGCACCATGTGCAGGACACCGGGGATACAATGATGCAGAGAAGACTGCCCACCACTGGTCTGTGGTGCTAGACCCCTGCCCCAAGCTTGCCTCCAGAAGGAGGTCCTGCTGCCAACTAGCTGCTCCACTTGGAGTCAGTAACTTCCCCTTTTGGGCCTGCTTCAGCCAATCTGAAGCTTCCCATAGGGCCTGGGGAAGACGAAATGAGGGTTTGGAAAACTGCTTGGCCCATTACAGGCTTCACTCATCCTACACAGTGTTGTTACTAAACCTCACTGCATCCTCATGGGTTCTCTTATGATCAAGATTTTCCAGTAAAGCAGTAGAGAGGCCTGAGTGGAAGCCCATAGGTCCTCTGAGGGTGGGCGTCAGCCTCTGGCTAAAGGGAGGTGAAAATCGCCTTCATGATGGCAGAAACTTGAGCAGTTTTCTGATGCAAATGATCTGCTTTGCCATAGTGGAGACTTAGGATCTGTAATTAGCTATTTTACAGTGAAATTAAATCATGCAGCAATGCAGTGAGAGGCAAGGATTCACTTGTAACTCAAAGGACAGTTCGAGTCGCAGTGCCCCTGGCCACCCAGAAGTGTGGCTGAGTCTTACCTCCCTGGATCAGGACTCCACACTAGCTGCCTTGTCCTTACCCATGTCCAGACAAGCCAGGGCCCACATGTCTTGGCGGGCAGCTTCAGTTTGCTCACACGTGCTGTGATCTGACCTGTCCTATTCAGGCACCTTGTTCAGTCTACGCGCCTCTGGTCCCTTCCTGAAATCTGTGCCAAGCTCCTCCTGGCCAGATACCTTTGTGCCTTCAGCCTCTTGTGCTAGAGCCCTTAGGTGGCGTCCTCCTGCTCTCTTGGCCAGCTGCTTCTCATCGCAGCTTCAGTGTCATGCCTGCAGCATGGCTCTCCCCAACCAGAGCTTGGTCCTAACCTTACACTGTGCTGGTGGTTGCTGTGCTAAAGACATGATGTACTTAGAAGCCTGTTCACCAGTGTCCTCTACACTTGTGGCCAAAAAAGAGGCAAGCTTTGAATATTTGTGAATGAACAGATGAGTGAGTTGGGGTAAAAATTTCCACCTCAGCATGTATGCCACTTTCCAGGTATCTCACATGGGCAAGCTTTCAGGGCAGGCCCTGGCCCATGGGATGCATGGCTCCCTGAGGCCTGGCCCCATGGAAATGTGCCCATACCACTCCCAGCAGCATCTCACTTTAGATGACGCTGAAGTGACCGTCTGCCTAATTTCAGAACATTTGGGATTCCTGTAGTCCTCAGGACATGTGACTCTGCAGCCTGAGGGCTCTTCCCATGTGAATTGGGGCCTCCCTTCTCCTTCCCAGAGACCCCAAAGAGACAAGAGCCCAGGATGTCTTAGGAACTGGTTAGCCCTACACTACCAGGAAACAGCAGTGGAGCCATGCTGTCCAGGTTGGTAGCACAGTGAACACCTGGAAATGGTCCTGATGTGAAGTGTTACAGTTGCAGACTAAATTTAGTATTTAGAAATATAACACATCTCCTTTGTGATTTTCATATTGGTTACATAATTGATGCAGTTTTTGATAAGTTAAGTAAAAACTATGCCACTAAAATAATTCCACCTATCTCTCCAACGTTTTTAGCAAGTGGCCACTAGTGCCAGTCTACAGAGGAGAAAAGGGTAACAAGGGTCCTGCCACAAGCAGATCCTTTCCTTCTCCCAAGCTTCACCCATTGTCTTGCTGTCTTGATGCCAGGCAGTGGACTGCTCTGGAGCAGACCCCCTAGGAGGAAGTCCTGCTCCATTAGCTCCTCTCATCACAGCAAGTACTATGTGCCCATATGTCACTGTTGTTATCCTCCTTAATCTTTCCCACAAGCACTTGGAAAGAAATAGTCAAACTGATCACAACCTGCCCACTTGACAAACACAATCATAACAGAAACCAAGACGAGTAATTTGAGCTTCTCCTTTGCCAAAACTCTGAACAGTCCTTTGGTGGCTGACCCTTCATGGATGTAGAAGGTGGGCAAAACTCAGAGGCGTCTACTGTGTGGCTAGATACTATCTTAAATGCTACAGGCACAGCAAAGAGCAAGAGCAAGACACATAAAGCACAGTTGCACTCTCAGAGCTCATACCATGGAAGGAAGAAAGGCCAACAGGCCAGGCGGTAACCACTACAATGAAGGCAGTAAAATGGGGTGGTGTCCTGCAGTACAGGATACTAAACAGCAAAGGGGCTACCTGTTGCACATGCAAGGTGTGAGCAGGAAACAGGACAAATATTTAAATTTTAAAAATATATTACAGGCTGGAGAGATAGCACAGTCAGTAGTCTAGACCTGCCTGGAAAGTACAAGGACTCAGGTTTGATCCAGTACGACATGCTGAGCTGGCCACCGAGACCCACCGTGGTGGCACACGCCTATACTCCCAGCTCTGGGGAGGCAAAAACAGGATCACTACAAATCTGAGCTGCATGGTAAGACCCAGTACCAAATACATAAAACTACAATAATAAATGTTTTAAAAAGTATTACAGTAGAAAACATTCTTCTTAATCTCTCAAAAATACTTCCCCTTCTTTCAAGTACACTTGCCTCATCAGATCTGCCACTACCTGAAGCAGTGCTGAAAGGCTTTTTTCATGAGTGCTGTGCTGCTGTGGCTGCTTCAGTGTCCTGAATTAAACAAACATATTTAGTTTTTATGATTATTTTGACTTTGGAGAAGCCCCAGAAGTTGTAGCACCAGATTCAGTTAATAAGGTGATGAGAACACACAGAGATGTTTCCATCTGAACAAAATTACTGTAAATATTTTTGACCAATTCAGGATACCGACTAGCACCACTAAAGATGCTCACAAAGGAGGGACCTCCAAACTGCTGCAAAAAATGACAACAGGACAGGACAAGGGGAAGCATGTTCAGAGGATCAATGAGTGTCTCTTACTGTAGTAATCTCTTAGGCATCTACCATGCTTTGTGATCGCCCATTGTATTAAACATGAGGGACTCTCACAGAAATAACAGCAAGTGAATAAAAGACAAAATAGAATATACAATAGAATTCCATTTGTCTCAGCTCAACCAGAAAAACCTCTGAAAGCAAAGAGCAAAATAAAGGCTACATTTTAAGGTTTGTTCAGGATGTACTAAGGGGCCCTCCTACATGCTGGAAACATTTGCATCTTGATCTAGGTGACAGTAACACAGGCATATACTAGGGCAAATGCGTTAAGCTTTACTCTGTGTGATTTTCTGCACCTCAAGTTGTATATGTCATTATCTACTATTGGGTAATAGCGTGAAACTTGAGCAGCTCTGAAAAATGAACCTTGTTATCCCACAGTCACCATGAACCAGGAAGATGGTGCCAAGTTAACTGGGTGAGGGTTCTTCATGAAGTCGCAGTCAGAACACCAGCCAAGGCCACCATCCTCAGAAGGGCTGAGCAGGATGGACAGTGTGGATCATGGTGGCTTGTCACACTTGCCTTGTAGGTCCATGTAGGGTACTGACCTGTCCATGGAGTTTTTATGACAGGGTCTGCATCCTTTCGAGGGAGATTATCAAAGATTTGTGGCCATATTTTAGAACTAACACACAGATGACAACTCATTTTTAAACCTTTGCTTTTTATTGTATGGGTGTATTTTAGCTATACCTTCATAGGAGTTTGCACCTGTTACAACTCAGTTTTGAAGCAATGTTATTTCATATTCCAAAGTGAGAGTGATGCTAGGGAATTGTGGGCTTTCAGCAGCATATTCACTGTGCCTTGTAAGGTGGCCTTTGAGTTGACTTTTGCACATAAAAGACCAAGAGACAAGCACTAAAGGCAGAGGGAGCTACAGGTCTTGCAGCAGCAGTGACTTCCTGGAGATTCCCAAAGACAAATCTGGTCCAAAGTCTTTGAGCAAGGGAAAACGGAAAAATCTGACCATGGTGGGGTGGGGGAGGCCAAAGTAAGTTTAGATTTTATTCTTAAAATGACCAGGAGTCCTTGGAGGGGAAACTAGCAGTTTTCCTCTGAAAAATATTTTGAAGTGTGCTCTGGCTGCTAGGGACTGACTACATAGTATCCTAGCCTGAATGGAAAGATGGGATAAGAGAGGCGCTCCCCCAGGAACAGATAGTGGGAGGTTGGTGGAAAAGTCCCAGTTTCTGCCTCTGAGCTCCCAGACACATTCTTTTCAGGCTCCAGCCTCAAGCAGGTTGCTCACAGGATGGCACAGAACACTCTCACATCAAAAGCAGCATGGAGATACAGTTGTCTCTGGTGAGGGCTGGAAGACAGGCTTCTTTTTGCCTCAAACAGGATCAGTTTTGACCATCAACTTGCAACATTTTGTCATCTCATGTGGTCCCTCCTGTGGTGAGTCAGCCTTGCCCAGAGCCAGGACACAAAGATCAAGGGACAATCACTGAGAGAAGCAGCAGAGACTTGCTGCAGACCGGCAGAAGATAAATCTGGCCCCAAGTCAGAGTTTCATGAGACCCACATGCTATCCTTCCCAGAGAAGATCCCCGCCTTTCAAACAAAGAGTGGTTTTATCCTGGAGAAGAACTTGTGATTGCCACTGGCATTTGACTTGTGTGTGACAAAGTGAAAGTACAGTATGCAGTTTTGCTCCAGAGGCAGGGCTGGTTGAAAGTTGTGAAGATGCCTGTACTCACTGGTCCCACCCTATCCCAGAACAGAGGCTCCTCAGATAAAAGCAATGAGTAGTCTGCTCTCTCGGGCCCCCTACATCCTTCTCTGGATATGCCCCTGGGACCTGACTTAGAATTTTTTAGGGAGAAAGGTAATGGAACATAATCTAAATGTTACATTAGACCCCAAGTGTTTTTCTGACTTTTATCCTTCAGAATAGCGGTCTGTGTGCTGCAGTGTGAACTTCAGTTTCCAAGTGAGCTGTTGACAACTTCAGAAACCTCAGTCCTGGGCTTTTTTTCCCCTTGCCATCAAATCCTGATTCTCTCATTCTTCAGGGAACAGATCCACGTATTTGTATTGTGGCAGCATGCAAAAACGCACAGATATTTACTCTCTGTTTGATGTAAGACTAGAAACACACCTGCAAATTTTGAGCCCATAAATAATACTGAGCATACTAACTTTGACCATCACATGACAACCAGCCATGCCTAATGTTTCTCCAGGCAGCTGAAGAAACTATAGGCTGGCGGTTGGGACCTATGATCTAGGTTCTGGGACCATTTCTGTGACCTGGACACCCCACTTCACCTCCTAGAGCTTTGAGAGAAATGTAAAATATATACCCTATGACATCTTGGCCTCCTTGCTTCTCTAATGGAAATGGTCAGGGACCCCATCAGCTACCAAGAGGAAGTGAAGCAGTTCAGCCAGCTAGGGACCCAGAGGAAGTGGTTGGGCTGTCTCAGAAGTACTGGACAGGTGAGATGTACAAATCACCATCTACCCAGTGAAATCACTGTGCCATTTTCATAACCATTCCCATTCATGATTTCATATTCAGGTACTTTCCAGGACACTGTGCTAGTTGATCACATAATAGGAAAATGAAGGAATTTATCTTGACCCAGATATTTCAACATCTTTTTCTCCATATAAATTGAAGTTCTTACTTCCAGGCCACAGGCTCTGTGATACTGTATGCCGGGTGGGTCACCAGGAAGAGCTATGCAGACTGTGTGCTACACATAGTACCCCAAGGCAGGGACGACTGCAGTAGATATGCACGTCAATCCTGGGCAGAGGCCATCCTCTGCATAGATACTGGCATGAGGAGAAGGGAGGCAGGTATGAAACAATGAAGTATTAGGCCCTGGAAATGGCCTAAGTCAAGTTATGCTGCCTGACAGCTATGTGGCCTAGGAGGGGCTATTCAGGTTTGTCTACTTCTCTGTAAAATGGGATAACAGTACCACTTAAGTCATGGACTTTTAGGAGAAACAGTTCATTGAAGTGCTTAGCACAGGACATGGTACAGAAAAATATGGTTCTAGATGGTTCATTGCTCTGTAATGCACAGAGTTCCTTACCAGCTACAGGATTTTCACAGGAATATGAGACAGGATGACCATGTAGGAAAACAAGACATTTTTGAGTTTACTGTACTTTGAGTGAGACCTACAGGAATAGTGCAGTGAGCAGAAGCCTTCTGATAGCAAGCGCCTATGCATAGCCAGGGAGATGATGTTTCAGGGGCCCATGAGGTAAAACTGGCTATGTGGGGACTGAGGCTTCCTGCCTATGTTTCAGGTTGGGATTGAAATGCCACCTGCTCTACCTGAATCTGTCCTGTTCTGCCTAGTTACACTTACCAAGGCTTTCCTTCTGTACTGTGTACCATGCACCTAGTTCTACTTCTCTGCCTTACATTGTGTGTAATTGTATGTGTTATCCGTGTAACTGTGACCAGAGGCATCATGGAGGAGGGGTCCCAACGTGGCTTTGAGTGAGGTTCAATTACATGTTAACTGTGTGACACAAGCACAGCACACAGCCTTTCTAGACCGAGCTCCCTCATCTGTAAAGTATAACTTTGCCCAGTTGTTTCAGACTGTATATTGATACAGTAAGCACAATACTTGTGATATGCTAGGCACTTGATACACTACCATTTCATAGGTACTTTTTTTCTTAAACTGTGAGCTCTTAAATGAAGTACTTTTTTATTACAAAGTTATTTTTCAAAATTTTCCACATCCTATTTACTAAATAACCGAAGCCTTATAATTGGCTTTTACAGTATTAATGAAAGAGCTGGAGAAGATTCCACATTCCCAAAACAGCACAAACTAACAAAACTAACCCATGGCATATCTAAGCTGCTTGGAAATCTTCATATTACTTTCTGCTTGCTTAAAATTGATGCTGTCAGGTAGGCTAGTACAGATGATTAAAGAAACATTTTTCTTCCAGATTCTTAGAATTTGCACCAGATATACCCCAGAACAAGACACCATGACCTTTTCAGATGGCCTTACCCTAAATCGAACTCAGATGCACAATGCTGGATTTGGTCCTCTGACTGACCTTGTATTCACCTTTGCCAACCAGCTCCTGCCTTTGGAAATGGATGACACAGAAACAGGCCTTCTCAGTGCCATCTGCTTAATCTGTGGAGGTATAGTACACAGACCTTCATGTAATCCCATGAAGAACAGCTTCCAATTCATGGGAAATTCCTGATCTTCATTTTGGAATTGTTTTACATGGAGAAAGGCATGTGAGTAAAGTATACATGCCTGGGTTTCTCTTATACTGTCATAGTAAGTAGTGATATTCAAAATCCTTTTCCTCTGAAAGAAATGCCAGGATGCTATTTTTCCAAGTGCCATAGGTCCTTTAAAAAAAAAAAAACAAAAAAAAAACTGGTATATCAAACTATTGTCAAAGAAATTGCTCTGGAAAGTAATTAACGATGACCCAAGGGCTTGTATGCTCTGTTAGCTGGGAATACAAGTGATTGCCTGGGCACCCTTACCCATCCTTGGAGGACTGGGATAAAGCATGCTTTCTTCTTGTAGTGCCCCTGCTGGCTCACACAAGGCCCAATCTCAAGTGGTTAAAAAGTAATGGTTTTAATTAAGGGGCAGAGTTACCTTTCATAACCAGTTTGCTTTTAATTCAACTCAGCACTGACATCTCCTGGTCACAAGAGGTAACTTGTTCCTTGGGACAAAACCAACCATTCAGTGTCCCATAGTCTCACACAGGGGACAGTTATTTATATATAAATAAGTATGAGATTAAATCAACAGTCATAATATAGATAGTAATAGGAAACAAGGAAGTGGGGAAGTGCACAAAAATCCACAGCCGGAAAAAACACACAACCCTTTCTGTCTTGATATTAATATTTTACTGTTATCTAGACCGTCAGGACCTTGAGGAACCAACAAAAGTAGATAAGCTACAAGAACCACTGCTGGAAGCACTAAAAATTTATATCAGAAAAAGGCGGCCCAGCAAGCCTCACATGTTCCCAAAGATCTTAATGAAAATCACGGATCTCCGCAGCATCAGTGCAAAAGGTGGGTTTACAGTCACAGCATAAGGTGGAGGGCCTTTCCAGCTATGTCCTGTAAAATCTCATGTTTTAATTCAGTATTGCTAGTGAGCTGCTTTTTCTTTTAAGTTTTGGAACTTATCACTCACTAGAATTAAAAGGATTAATAGTTAAAAAAAAAAAAAAAAAAAAGAGGGGAAAAAAAAAAAATCCAACCCAGATCCTGAGTGGAGCGGTCTGGTAGGACACATTTGAAGTCTGCCTCTAGTACTGCATTAGAATGGAAACAAAAACCAGGTGCCTGTACTTAGTAACATTAGTAAGTTACAGAGAATTTTAAATTTCATAGATTTAATTAGGAAAAAAATACTGATTTCAAACAAGATACTATGACACTTTTGTTTTCTGAGCTCATATATTTCTTTCAGATTTCCTGATGCCTGTTTACATAAATTTGACTTCAATTCTTCCTTAACATCTAAACACCAAGAAAAAAAAAAAATAGTACTCAAGGGTTAAATTTCTCAATCTGTGCCCACACTTGAGTACAGTCAGATTCTTTTCCACACTTCCATGCTAAGGAATTTTTGCTTTCCCAAGAGAAGTACATTTCTTTGCCTGGTGATTTTCAGTTTATGTGGCACCTCAAGCAACTGCAGAAGTGCCTAGAGCCATATCACAATTGTGTTAGAAAAACCCTACTCTGTGTAGACGGTTCAGCAGCTATTCCTCCTACCAAATGTACTGTCATTTATCACTTTCCTTCCCCATTAGTGAACTCTGTACCTGAAGAACTTGGCAAGTCAAGGAAGAAACCAGATTCTGCAAACTGCTTACAAGAACAGTGAACTTGTCTAACAGTCACTGTATCATTTTAAGAGGATTCTTCAGTGAAAAATATAAGTTCAACCCTACCTAGGATTAGCAAAAAAAAAAAAAAAAAGTAAACCCCCCACTGCTTGACCAGTGTAATTATAAATATGATACCTTAAATTTTAAGAGGTTAACTTACTAGCTGACAATATACTGTGATTATGAAAATATTCAATTCTCTCTAATACAGTAGCCACCAGTCACATCCTCCTCAACCACTTTGTTTGACTAATGCACTTGAGACAATCTTTCTAAGTGTATTTAACAAATTTAAATGTAACCACATATGGTTAATGATTACTGTATGGAACAGTACAATGCTAAGTCAGGGTGTTGAAAATACTGTCCATGAATTAGTTAATTCTTCCATTTGTAACTGGCATGCTTTTCATTGTTGCATTTTTAAGATACGCTTTTTTTGGTTTTTTACAATTAAGCTGTCTGTAAATTATGTTGAGTAAGATATTGGAACTATAAACATCATCAGATTTTTGCTTTTATTATACAATAGAAGTGTTTTAACCACTTAACAGTCCAATTATATAAATGCGGGATAACCAAAACTTGCATATTTTACTTATTTATTGGTTTTCCTTTTTTGGTCCTGGCAATTGAATTCATGACTTTGTACTGGCCAGGCAGGTGCTTTGCCATGAGCCATATCCCCTCCCCTTTTACTAATTTTTTTTTTTTTTTTTTTCCAGAACCAGGGATTGAACTCAGTCCCTTACGCTTGCCAGGCAAGCACTTATCCTACTGAGCTATCTCCCCAGCCCCAAACCTAATTTCTTTTTCTTTTTTTTTTGGTGGAACCGGGGATTGAACTCAGACCCTTGCACTTGCCAGGAAGCGCTTATTCTATTGAGCCATCTCCCCAGCCCCTTTCACTAATTTTTATAACAGTAAATATTAAAAAGATAATTTTATCAAATTTATTCACTCTAAGAATGGACTAGTTGAAATGACACCTGCCCAAGTGATGCCTGGCTTAGTTAGAACATAAACCAATGCCCTGGCCAAGTCACACCTGGGCTAAACTGTTACGTGGTTAATGCAAAATTAGGGTAGCTTCTAAGGGGAATTGCTTGCAAAATTTTTATTTCAAGAGGAAAAATGGTACCAACTATTGCTTTCATGAAAGATCAAACAACATTTCTCCAGTAGCAAAGAAATCCTCTATCAGCACACTGTAGTTCTGAACTGGGTGAGTGCTTAGGCCAACTTCACATGTCATCCTGAACTGGTTAAGAGCCTACTGACTTTACCATCCATTGTGGATTTCTGATGGCTGCAGTTCCCACTCTAAATACTGTTCTGTTTATGTTTATGAGAGCTACAGTAATAAATGGATCCTTTTCAGCAAACACAAAAGCCACTTGATTTCTATACAACATTTGATAATTCATTCAGAAGCCGAAAGAAATATGTGTATAAAAGTTGGTCCCTTTTTATTTAGCTTAAGTTCTAAGATTTCAACTATTCTTTTTAAAAGGTGCGGAACGAGTAATTACCTTGAAAATGGAAATTCCTGGATCAATGCCACCTCTCATTCAGGAAATGCTGGAAAATTCTGAAGGACATGAACCTTTGACTCCAAGTTCAAGTGGGAACACAGCAGAGCACAGTCCCAGCATCTCACCTAGCTCAGTGGAAAACAGCGGAGTCAGTCAGTCACCGCTGGTGCAATGAGACACTTTCCAACTACTTCAAACATTCCCCAGTACCTTCAGTCTCTGGATTTAAAATGCAAGGAAAAACATTTTTACTGCTGCTTAGTTTTTGGACTGAAAATACATTAAAACTCAAGAAGGACCAAGAAGTTTTCGTATGTATCAATATATATACTCCTCACTGTGTAACTTACCTAGAAATACAAACTTTCAAATTCTAAAAATCAGCCGTTTCATGCAAACAGAAACTAGTTAAAAGCTTCTATTTTCCTCTTTGAACAGTCAAGATTGCATGGCAAAGACCTAGTCAAAATAATTTACCCCTGGTTAAGTTTCTTAAGACTTTGTATATACGGAAGTATGGCTCTGTTCTTTCTCTACTGTATGTTTGGTGCTTTCCTTTTGTCTTGCATACTCAATAACCAAGACACCAAGGTTATGAAATAGACTACTGTACATGTCCACCTAAGAAAGCTTCAAACACTGTCTGGCTTTTATGGAATAATCAAGACCTCAAGGTAAGGAAATAGGACTATTGTACAGTATGACAAGACTGAAGATATTCTAATTTAGTTAGTATGGAGCTTGACCTTGCTCTTTTTGATGCTTTCAAATTGCATCTTTTATTTCATATTGCCCTGTAAAGGTATACAAATACACTGTACTAGCAGAAGAGAATTCTGTAACAGTGTAACTGCCAGTTCAGTTAATCAAATGTCATTTGTTCAATTGTTAATGTCACTTGAAATTAAGTGGTTATTACCTGTTTAATGACATAACTACACAATTTTTTACAAAGGCTACATTTTTACAGTAAAGATAGCCTCCAAGGCAAAAACACTTTTCAGTGTTAACAAGTTTTTGTTTACCTATTCATGGGATAATTAGCAGACTGGTCTACCACCAATGTAACTCTAGTGTCCTTCCTGATTCATGCCTGATACTGGGATTTGGTTTTTCCCAGTTTTCTTGATACGAAGGGTAAAGATTAACTCCCTGAGTCATGGGCATAGAATCTGCCTCCTTTGACCTTGTTCAATCACTATGAAGCAGAGTGAAAGCTGTGGTAGAGTGGTTAACAGATACAAGTGTCAGTTTCTTAGTTCTCAGTTAAGCACTAGTGGATTTTTTTTTATATTAGCAAGTCTGTGATGTACTTTTCACTGGCTCTGTTTGTACATTGAGATTGTTTAACAATGCTTTCTATGTTCATATACTGTTTACCTTTTTCCATGGAGTCTCCTGGCAAAGAATAAAATATATTTATTTTAAAAGTGTGTGAGACCTTCAACTACTTTCATAAAGAGACAAAACACGGTTCCATTTTTAATGTTTAAATTTCATTTCAAAAAGCAGGTCTGTAGTCTGCAAACATGACAATTAAAATCTGTGCTAGTGCACGGAATTCTATAACAATTCTACAAGCCAATCAGACAGTACATGACATTTCAATGAGTAAAAAAGAGCATAAAACTGTATGTGTAAGAACAAAATGTTAAAAGGCCTACCACAATAATAAA
>PVKA01043489.1:0-16731 GCA_004027165.1 Ctenomys sociabilis | reverse complement strand
TACCTATATAGCATTGCAGGGTTCTGGATTTTGTTTTGTTTTTTTCTGGTGGAACCAGGGATTGAACTCAGGCCCTTGTGCTTCCCAGCCAAGCGCTTATTCTACTGAGCTATCTCCCCTGGCCCCTGAGGGCTCTGGGGTTTTTTGTTTTTTGTTTTAATTTGTATTTTAGGGGAGGGTCTGCAGGCTGTTCAGGGTCTCACTACTAGATCAGACTTATAGTGATCCATCTGTTTACAGCCTCCCACATGCCTGGTCTCAAGTGCCTTCTCAGCACACCCAGGGGTGGGGCCAGCACGGCAGGCCTGGGGATTGAACCTCTAGACCCTGCACCTGCTTGCAGGTGCTTTAATCCTGCTGAGCTATTTGGCTGGCTCTAGAGCTCTGGGTTTGATATGTTAGTTAACTTTCTCATTCATTGCTGAGCCAAAAGACCTGATGTCCAAAGTCAAGGCAGGAAAGGTTTACTTGGCTCAGTTTGCACAGCTTTCAGTCCACAATCAGCTGGCTCCAAGGCTGAGCAGCACACAGCAGAGGGGCAGCCATTAATGGCAGTGGAGGACAGCAAAAGTAACAAGGGGAGAAGACAAAACGTCTGTCCTTTGTTGCAGGCAGGCTACACAGCCTAGGGCAAATGTAGGTCTCACACCCTTACTCCTTGCCAGAACTATGGGAAACCAACCAGTGGATTTACTAATCACATACCCTTAATCCCAGCATCATATACTCTAGATCCAGATAGATGCCTCTGAAAAACTCCCACCTGCACAAACCATAACAATACCCTAGCACTGTAGTAATAACACTAATAATAATAGTGAATGACATATTTCAAAATTACTAAAAGTAGAGAAAGTAGAGGGTTTTTTGTTTTGATTTTTTTTTTTTTTTAGTATTCTAGATTGAACTTAGGGCTTTCAAGCATTGAGCTGTGTTCCCAGCTTCAAAACGTAGACTATAGTTCCTCATTACTACCAAAGTGTGGGAGGCAATAGATTAGCAGGCATGACTCAGTCATTCAAAATTCATACATGTGACCTGGAATGGCAATCTACTGCACAAATATATGAAGTTCTTTAATGTCCAATTTCCAGTACCATAAAAATTAAGAAAACAAAAATAAGCTAGGTGTGTGGCACACACTTGTAATTCCAGTACTCTGTGAGGCTAAGGGGTATCCTAGTTCAAATCCCAACAAGAAGCCAGATGTGGTACTGCACACCTGTAATCCCAGCACTTGGCAGGCTAAGGCAGGAGGATTTTTGGAGTTCAAGACCACCCTGGGTTACAAAGTGAGCTCAAGGCCAGCCTGAACTGTGTAGCAAGACCCTGTCTCAGACAAAACTAAAGCCAAAGAACAAAAAAATCCTCACAGGATCTTAGAAAAATTTACAACAGCCTACCTCACAAAGCTATATAACTAAGTAAAGACTAGCAAGGGACATCATGGTACAGTGCCTCTGGGTTCAAACACTTGTACCACAAAAAAGAGGAGTGGTAATTTCCTGGTAGAAAATTTATCAAATTTGGGGCCAGGGAGATGGCTCAGTGGAATAAGCACCTCCCAAGCAAGCATAAAGGCCTGAGTTCAATCCCCGGTTCCCGCCAAAAAAAGAAAAAAAAAAAAAAGAAAATTTACCAAATTTGAGCTGGCTGTGGTGTGCACCACTACAGTTCCAGTACTCTGGAGGGTTCAACAGGGCTACAAATTGAGTTCAAGGCCTGAACTGCATAGTAAGAACCTATCTCAAGAAAAGCAAAACCCAAAACAAAGAAAACTTACCAAATTTTAACTTCCTGTTGTGAAACGTCTAATACAGAACATGAATCTTGTCTCAAACTTAAAATAACAAAAGAATGGGCTGTACCTCATTATAAAGGTTCTGGGCTCAGCAGTACTCATTGATGGATAAAAAGTGGGAGAGGGATGAGCCTTAGATGGACATCTAAAGTCAGCCAGCTCGAAAAGAAACAGACCGATTTGCTGGAATCTGTAAGCTGTACTTAAAGAGGGGGAGGGGGTTGCTGGTCTGTTATGTGGTTCACAGAAATGAAATCAAGAAGCTGAGCCAGGATCTAACCACATTGCAGGTGCAAGAGCAGGCAGGCTTGGAATAAACAATGTCTGTGCCACTTTTGGGAGGAACTATTTTCAGCTCGGTGTGGTGGCACATGCCTATAATCCCAGCTATCAGGAGGCTAAGGCAAAAGGAATACTATGAGTTCCAGGCCAGCCTGAGCTACATAGTGATTTCAAGGCCAGCCTGAACTACATAGCCAGACACTGTCTCAAAAACAAAACAAAACAAACAAACAAACCCACAAACTTCTTTTCACTCAAGACTCTATGAAAGGAAGTGGAAAAAAAAAGAAAGGAAGTGAACCAAGACTATCTTAAAATAAGACATGTTAGGTCCATGAAACAACTCCTATGAGGAAATTAATCATCACAAACTGTGCAAGTGTACCAATACAGCAATAGGAGCTGGGGAGATGGTTCAGTGGTAAGCGCTTCCCTGGCAAGTGCAAGGGCCTGAGTTCAATCCCCAGTTCTGCCAAAACAAAACAAAACACAGAAATAAAAAGAAGACTGTCTTTAATGGACAGCACCCAAAGGAATGCCCAGAGAGATGGAAACTGCAATGGATGTGACTGCTATCCCAGACAGGCATCCAAGATGTGTGCTGTCCTCACGGAGCCAGGCCCAGGACCCAGCTAAGTGGAGTCAGGCACTGGTGGACACAGGGCCACTCTGCAGAGGCACGGCACCATGCTTGCTCAGGGAAGTTCTGAGTGTCCATGCTTAGAAGTGCCGCCAAAGCCGGGCATGGTGGTGCATGCCTGTAATCCCAGCACTCAGGAGGCTGAGGCAGGAGGATTGTTGTGAGTTCGAGACCAGCCTGAGCTACAAAGTGAGCTTAAGGCCAGCCGAACTTGCATAGTGAGACCAAGACAAAAAAAAAAAAACTGCCGCCCACTTTCTTCTCTCCTGAGGGCAGAGCAAAGCATTCATTCCTGGTTTTGTGTTTGTTTTTTTAAAGTGAAGATAAATAAACAATAAAAACAATAGTGTAAATTTTCAGAGAAATTGAAATTGATCTTCAATCAATTGATTCATCTTGGCAAAGTGTCTCCCCCTAGTGGACAGCAAAACATTTGTTTTCATTCAAAAGACCCAAAGCAAAGGAGCAGGCTGGTCACAAGGCGAAAGTGTGCAGCTATAGAACTTTTCTGTACATTACGATTATATGTATTTTTGTGAAGCAGAGTCTCACTCCATTGCATAGGCTGGCCTCCGATTCCTAGGCTCCAGCAATCCCATCTTGGCCTCCTGAGCACTGAGCCGCAGGCACCCAGCTCAGTGTCCATGGCCCTGTAGGCATCTCATGAGTTCCATGCACTCTTTTTTCTGCTTCTCCTTTCTAATGTGTTGCTGCTAAACCACAGCATGGCAGGATGGCTGAGAAAACAAGCAGGGGCTGCACTTCGGACAGAAGAGGGACAAAGTAAGTCAAGGCACCAGTCATGTTAGCCAAGAACGGATCCTCGACTTTTTTTTGTTTTTGGCAGAACTGGGGATTGAACTCAGGCCATTGCACTTGCAAGGGAAGCGCTTATTCCACTGAGCCTCAACTTCTTTTACCTCCACTGCAACACCAACAGTCCCAGAGGGGATATAACATATTTGGTTCCTTATTGTTAGTATTTTTTTGTTTTTTTTTTACAGAATGAGCCTTTCTGTCATTTATTACTACAACAGCTTCATGTTTTATTTAGCCTTCTGACTCTGCTTGTGCTTTCATCACTTTCACCATGATTTTCTGCTCTTCAATAAGGAAAGTGCGCTTAATCCTGTCACGGACACACTTGGCACACATGGAGCCCCCATAAGCCCTGCTGACGTACTTCTTCATTTTAGACAATCTCATAAGAACTTTAGGCTGCATAAGCTCGAACTCCTTGAAGTCTGCCTGGGCACACACCACATGAAGATTTGGGGGCCTTCCCAACCTTCTTGGTATAGAGATAAACAATTCTAGTCCCTAGGGTTCAGGACAGCCTAGTTTTGTTAGAGGCAGTGTTGTAGAAAAGCCTATGATGGTACGTCAGGCACTGAACCATTATGAAAGCTTCTAGACACCGTACCCTGAAGAGGGCATTTTTTCCTTTTTGTGACAGAGCCTCATTTTGTGTCCTGGGTTGGCTTCCAACTTACAGTGATCCTCAGCCTACCAAGTGCTGCAACTGCAGGCATGCACTAGCACATCTGGTTTAGAGAGATTTTGTGTTAAAATATATGAGAGTTGAAAGTGGTGGCACATGTCTGTAACCCTAGAACTCAAGAGGCTGAGGCAAGAGGATCACTCTGGTAAAAAACAAAACAAGCTCAGTGTGGTGGCTGTGATCCTCACACTCTGGGAGGCTGAGGCGGGAGGATAACAAGTTTCAAGACCAGTCTGGACAACATGGTGAGAACTTATCTCAAGGCTAGCCTGGACTACATAGCACATTTAAGCTCAAACTGTGTTACAAAGCTTGCCTTGTCCCCTCAGGCTCTCCAAGAGCCAGGTGAGCTGGAAGCAGAGTTGACACTATGATTCTGAGATAAGAGCAATAGAGCCCCCCTCTGCAGCTTGGCTCCCAGGCTCCCAATCCTGAAGAACTAGCAGGGTGCCTGGTTGTAGCCCAGCTCTCTTAGATGCCCAGGAAGCTTGTCTCACATAATGGGAAATTCTCTTTTCTTTTTTTGTCTTTTTGAGACAGGGTCTCACTATGCAGTTCAGGATGACCTTAAGCTGACGCTGGTCTCAAACTCACCACAATCCTCCTGCCTCAGCCTCCTGAGTGCTGGGATTACAGGCATGCGCTACCACAGCCAGTTTTAATGGGAAATTCTTGGGCAGGACATTTCTCAAGGTGACATTTCAGGGCTCACTTTTTTAAAAAATCTTTATTTGGTACAGGGTCTTGCTATACAGCTCATACTTGTAGCAATCCTCCTGTCTCAGCCTCCCTAGCATTGGGATTGCAGATGTGCACCACCATGCCCGGTTTCGGTGGCCAGTATGACAAAGGGCTGGTACAGCATGTGGTATCAGGGATTGAACCCAGATCCTTACACTTGCCAGGCAGGAACTTAGACTGCCAAGCTATCTCCCCAGTGCTAGGGACTCAGTTTTGTCATTAAGGACAGAGGTTCTGGTCAGGTGTGGTGGTGCATGTTGTACTCCTAGCATTCACAAGACTGAGACAGGAAGATCACCATGAGGTCAAGCCTGGCCTGGGTAACACAGTGGGCAACCAAACAAAAAGTTGTCTTCTTTTTAAATTTTAGAGAAGGGTCTACAGGATGTTTAGGGTCTCACTATTAGATCAGACTTGTAGTGATCCACCTGTTTACAGCCTCCCAAGAGCTGGGATTACAGGGGAGAGCCATCTTGCCTAGTCTCATTCACCAGCTCAGCACACCCTGGGGACAGGACCAGCATGGCAGGCCTAAGGATTGAACCCTCTAATCTGCTGAGTGACGAGCGATTTGGCTGGCACTATCCAAACAAAAAAGGACACAGGTTTTTTTTTTCTGTTCTCTACTCTCTGTGGCTGTTCCCCCCCCACACACACACACACCGGTACTGGGGATTGCCAGTAGAATAAGGCAAGTGCTTATTCTACTGAGCTATCTCCCTAGCCCTGTTTTTGCTTTTTTGAGGCAGCATCTCCCTATGTAGCTCAGGCTGGCCTTGATCTCAAGGTGATTCTCCCAACTCAGTCTCCCAAGCAGAATTACAGGCGTGCACCATGTCTGGCTAGTTTTTTTATTCTGCAGGATGTAGTACTTATCTCCCAAGATGGCCTGCTGAAACCCAACCCTGACAAACAGCCTAGGCAAAGAGTCCTGGTTTTTTACATGTTTGACACAGCCAACAAGAATTTTTAGGGAGGTCAGCATGGTGGCACACGCCTGTAATCCCAGCACTTGGGAGGCTGAGGCAAGACTGCTGTGAGTTTGAGACCAGCCTGGGCTACATAGTGAGTCCAGACCCACCTGAACTACATAGACTCTGTCTGAAAAAAAGGGGGGTGCTGGGGAGATGGCTCAGTGGAATAAGCGCTTCCCTAGAAAGTGCAAGGGTCTAAATTCAATCCCCGGTTCTGCTAAAAAAACAAACAAACAAAAAAAGGCTGCCAAGACAGCTCAGCAGGCTAAGGGCCTGCTTAGGCAAGCTAGGGGACTAGGATTGAACTCTGGTCCCACAGGCTGCAACAGCCCCACCCCTGGGACATGGTGAGCTGCTGACAGAGTCTGGGTGTGGTGGAACATGCCTATAATCCTAGCACTGGGGAGGCTGAAAACAGGTGGATCACTATGAATCTGAGCTGCATAGTGAGACCCTGTACCAAATACGTCCAATGAAAAAAAAAACTGTCTACATTTTTTTTTTAAATGGGGGGTGTCTTGTTTTTTTTGGCAGAACCAGGGATTGAACTCATGCCCTAGCACTTGCCTGGGGAAGCGCTTATTCCACTGAGCCATCTCCCTGCCCCCCCCTTACATTTGTAGTACATAATAATTACATTCCTCATGGGCCTGTATATGTACATAACTGGGGATTGATCTCAGATCTTTTTTTTTTTAACATAAATTAATTCTTCTCATTTCCCCTTTCCTCTCCGCCATCTCTTGGTGGTGATCCTTTTTTTTTTTTTGGTGGAACCGGGGATTGAACTCAGGCCCTTGTGCTTGCCAGGGAAGCGCCCATTCCACTGAGCCACCTTCCAGGCCCCTTGGTGATGATCCTATAAAACGAGCCAGGTGATGTCCACCTGCCATCCTAGCTACCAGAGGTGAGGGCACAAAGACGGCAGTTACACTCTAGTCCGGGTAACATAAGAGACTGCTCAGTGGCACAGTGTATTCTCTAGATTCTGCATTCAATCCCAAGCACTAGAAAAAGAACAGGATAAGTTCAATGTGGTGGCCCACACTTGTGATCCCTGCACTCTGGAAGGCTAAGGCAGGAGGATAACAAGTTGAAGAACAGTCTGGGCAACATGGTAAGAACTTGTCTCAAAAAAACCATCTGGGGATCCAGCACAGAGTGAAGGCCCTAGGTTCAACCCCCAAGTACAGTGAATTAAATAAACAATTAAACAAAAATAATAACATTTCTATAAGGGCTGGGGCTTAGTCTGAATGCCCATATTATGAGCTTTTTTTTTTCTACCTTTCCTAAATCCTGCCCTGCCACAGAACCTTCCCATCACACTGTAACTCCAGATATTATTAGGATTTACTCCCTCGTGCACTTGGAAGTCTCCACTCACTAGGCATTTTATCAGTATTTTTTGAGGAGAGGGGTCTTTTTGAGACAGGGTCTCACTGGGCAGTATAAGCTGGCGTTGAATTCACTTTGTAGCCCAGGCTGGCCTCAAACTTGCAGGGATCCTTCTACCTCAGCTTCCCAAGTGCTAATTTTACAAGTGTGTGCTACCCCTGGGCTCCTGCAGCACTTTATCCCTCCCTTCGGTATTCATCAATGCTTCCTCCAGCTTCAGGCACGGTGTGGACATTTACTGGAGGTTAAGCCGCCTGAGGCAAGGTCTCTGTAGTCACTACCCCTGCTTAGCCTCCTACTTCTTAGCCTCCTACTTTGAAGGGCAAGCGTCTGGATAAAGATCTGTGCTTTTCCCCACACAAAATAGTACCAGGCCCTATTCCAAATTATTTGAATATTTTACTCCTCCCCCTGCCTTACTTCCAATGTAGAGAAAAAAAATTTTTTTTTTAAATGGGGCTCTTCAGCACTAGGGAGGCTGAGGCAGGAGGATTGTTGTGAGTTCGAGACCAGCCTGAGCTACAAAGTGAGCTTAAGGCCAGCCTGAACTGCACAGTGAGACCCTGTCTCAAAAAAGACAAATAAATAAATAAATAAATAAATAAATAAATAAATAAATAATAAATAAATGGGGCTCTCTAAACCAGGCGTAGCGGCACATCCCTATAATTCCAGCGCTGTAGAGGCTGAGGCAGAATTGTTGCAAATTTGAGACCAGTCTAGGTGATCCTGTCTCAAAATTAAAAAAAAAAAAACTAAAACAAAAAGGGATAGGGAACTGGCAATAGCGCCCTGGCTTGTGAGAACTTGCAAACTTTCTCCATCAACCTCCCCAACAGCTGGAGCTGCAGATGCACATCACCTCATCGGTTCCGCAAATGTGTTCAACTCGCAGGACACAAAAATGACAGGCTATTATTGCACTAGTTCTTCACATACCCTGAAAGGTCGTATCTTAAAATACTGTCCTCCAGCTGTATAACTCCTGGCCCAGCCTCAAAGGTACGCCACTTAGTTATCTCTATCTCGTTCAGACAGGGTCTCACTATGTCACTTGCGGCGATCCTCCTGCCTCAATCTCCAAAGTGCTAGGATGACAAGCGTGTGCCACTACGCCCCGCCTGGGTCACTTCTAAAGTCGGATGGTATGGGATCAGGTCTCCTCGAGAAGTCTACTGCACGCCTCCAAGACAATCCTTCTGTACTCCAGAGTCAAGAGGCAGTTGAATCGGAAACTCCAGACCCACCCGGCGACTAGCCTGTGTCTGTGTCATCTTCTCTTTCCTTAGCGTCGAGTTCACCATCTCGAGACCAAAATGCTCAGCTCTCGCGCAGGAAAGACGAGGGCGGCAAGGAGCCGCGGCCAGAACGCCGACGGAATCCGGAGCCGGCGGACACAGTTCCTTCCCCGGCTGGACCGCAGAGGACACGCAAGCCCTCCATGCTCTCCCACCTTCGGAAGCCAAGGCTGCAGGAGCTGCTGCTGGGCGGAGCGGTGCAGAGGCCTAGCCACACGTTGGCCGGCCGCCCAGTGCCTGGAGACCAGAGCAGCTAGTGCAAAGCCAGGCAGAGGACCGCACAGGTACCCGCTTCGGTATGGGGGGGGGGGGGTTACGCGCGGGAGGCGGGATTTCCGCCCCGGGCCTGGAAGCGATCTCTCAAGGCCTTGTGGGATTTGTAGTCCGGCTGATGTTGGGGGGGCTGGCGGCTCATGCGCCGTGCACTGAGGCTTGTTTCACATCTGTAACAACAGGTGAATTGGGCTTTTTATTCTCCCGTTTCGTGCTCCCTAGAGGAGCACGCCGCGGCCGGGGTGGTCGGTGTGAGGAAGGGGATCCCGGTCCTGCCGCCGGCCCCACGGAGGGTGGGGCGGGGAAAGCCGGCAAGCCGAGAAGCAGGCCGGGCATCCTGGGCCTGCCCGGGAAGCCGGCCCGGCCGAGCCTGGGACAACCAGGCCTCGGCCTGCCGTTGCCATGGAGCCAGGGCGGGGGCGGGGGCCAGGCCGGTCGGCCGGGGCGGGCCTGGCCGCCTGGGGCTCGGCAGAGACAGCGGGAGAGGACGCTTCATTGGCGCAACGACGCCTTGGCCCCAGGGGATGCTGCGATTCCTGAGGCAGGCCCCGGAGGCAGTCTCCCGAGTGCCCCGAGACCTTTGTCTGCCCCTCCTCCCCCGCTGTGGCCTGGACTTTTCGCGCAGAGGGAGGCCTGGTGCATTCTGGTCCCCCTACTTTGCCCCGTTTTGCACAGACCTTGTCACTGGGGGAGGCCAAGGGGTGAGGTGTTCTTTGTTTGCTGGTGGCGACTTGCCCCATTTTGCAGGGAAAGACTTCATGCATGTTGGGTCCTTTGTTTGCAGTAAACTGGAGTTCCAGGGGTCCATAGAACCCTCCCCCCCACGCCCCAAGCCAGGAGAATGGCGTCAGTGTGCTTTCTAGTGAGTCCTCATGGAGCA
This sequence comes from Ctenomys sociabilis, assembly GCA_004027165.1. Classification (NCBI taxonomy): domain Eukaryota; kingdom Metazoa; phylum Chordata; class Mammalia; order Rodentia; family Ctenomyidae; genus Ctenomys; species Ctenomys sociabilis. The sequence continues at coordinate 6,943 of PVKA01043489.1, read as the reverse complement.
ACTTTGGTCCTTTAATTGCCATTTTGCAAGACAGAGGCAGCCCCACTCTACCCCAGTGCTGGGGGCTTGCCCTGCGCTGTAGCAGGTAGACTGCAGCCGGCCAGTCTCAGGCTCTCAACCTGTTTTGGTTGCAGTTTACTGGCTATAATCAAAGATGCTATCCTTGCAGTTTCTTGGAAGGCAGTGACCCCAGTGAGTTACACATCTTCAGTTGCACTATCTTCTGTCTTTTAGGAAGGAACTATCTTCTCCTGACATATGCATAATATTTGGGATGTATAATGTTCTTTTCTTATACATTTATGTTTGCTGTATCCTCTTCTACCATTGTGGGCTGTCTCTTTCTTGCTGAAAGATGCTCTCCAGTTACTTTATGTAGCTGTGGTCCAGATGTTTGCCAGCTGTTGGACCATTCTTGTGCCCTTTACCTTTGAAGATGTCATTAGAAAATGTTCCTTTAAGGAGTAGACCTTTGTGCATTTGGGCTATAGTATGATAGCCTGGAACTAAGAAAAGTGTGTGTAAGCATGGGAAGCTTTGGAGTCAGACATAAATGCATTATTCCCATTCTGCTCTGAGGCTGCTTGGGATCTCTGGCAAATTGTGTATCTCTTGCTTTAATTTCCTTCTCTGGGAAACCTGATTCCTACCTCAGAGGGCAATTGAGTGTATTAACAGGATAAAGTCTATGGTGTAATTTTTTACCTGTAAAAATGGCATTCAACATTTGAGTTGTTATGTTTCCAGTCTGGAAGGGCCCGTTTATCTACTTTAGATTTATGTTCTAGTCATGTAGAATGCAGAATGGAAGCCTGCATTGCCCTGAGCTTGGAGAAACATGTTTTAGGCTGCAGGCCCTTTACCTTGATGTGCCTTACCTTCTTGATACCTTCCAAGTGCTGGTGTTAAAAGGATGGGTCTAGAGTAGGTCATAGCAGGTCTTGAAGTAAGGCCACTGTTTTTTTGATGTGTCTCATGCCACTCAGGAACCTTGTCCATGTTGAAATTAGTAAATAAATGTGCATGTTTGGAACACTTGTTTCCCTGTGTGGGCATCTCTTTAGTGACCCAGTATTGTCCTTACCAGGAGGAGGCCCAGCCTCGTGATGAGGAATAGCAAGGAGAGACTTGAGCTCCAGTTTAAAAACCTGCAAATCCTGAGCCCACTCCTGCTTTTATAAGGTGAGTTGATTGAGCTGTACTCACTACCCAGCCATGGCTGCCCAGCTCAGCCACTCTGGAAAACCAAGAGTCACGTGTCAGTTCCATTTGTGGCCATCTTGCAAGAGCAGTGTCAGTGTCACCATTCAGAATCTCTTGGAATCATCCTGTAAGGCTACCAGAAATTGTGTTACACTTGCAAGAAGGCTTCACCTGAGAGAGTTGTTTTTTGTTTTGATATCAGGAATCAAACTCAGGACTTGCACTTGCCAGGCAGGCACTGTGCCACTGAACTGTATCGCCAGCCCTGCACCTGATGGAATTTTATTTCTCTCTGTGTCACTTTTTTTTTTTTTGCAGAACCAGGGATTGAACTCAGGCCCTTGCGCTTGCCAGGGAAGCAATTATTCCACTGAGCCATCTTCCCGGGCCTTCTCTGTGTCACTTGACAGACTGACCACAAAGTTTTTAGTTTTAACATTGCCACATAATGTTCTTTTAGATCCCTAGGAAATTTCTAGAGTGGTGTAAAATGTATTTAAATTATCCTATCTTTAATCTTACACTATTTTTTTTTTTTTTTTTTTTTTTTTTTAGGCTAATAGTATATAAGCCTTGATTAGCAAAACCCAGAGACTATTTACAAGTAGATTTATTGCTTCTCATCCTTATGGCTAAGATCAAGTGTAGTGCAAGCGGTCTTAGTAAAGATTTCTTTCTTTGTTTCTTTTTTTTTTTTTTTGCAGAATCAGGAATTGAACTCAGGTCCTTGCACTTGCCAGGCAAGCACTTATTCTACTGAGCTATCTCCCTGGCCCCCTCAGTAAAGATTTCTTAATGTCTCTCCTCCCATTTTTTCTCTCTCCCTTTTTAAATAACTGATAAAAATGAACTGCTCTACCAGTTTGTATGCCATCCTTGCACAGGATCCATGCTAATTGTTATGGGGTCTCCTGAGGGTGCCCATGCTGGCCTTGAACTCTTGGGCTCAGGTGATCGTCCTGTTTTGTTGTCTGAGTACCACAGGTGTATGGGCACTTGCCATCCCTGCCAGCCTAACTTAAAATTTATTAGCAAGAGCTGGAGATATAGCTCAGTGGAACCAGCACCTGCCTGGCAAGAGCAAGGTCCTAAGTTAAATTCCTGGTACCAAAAAAATAGTTTCTTAGCAAAAAACTTTTCTCTCTTTTTTCCTTTTTACAGTATTCTACTGCTGAGTGACATCGCCAGACCTAAAAAAAAATACTATTTTTTAATAACTGCTTAAGATGTTTTACAATTTGAACTATTCAGGTTTTCTTTAAAAGTAGAATCTCAAAAATACACTTTTTCTTAATTTTCACTGGGATGTAAGAAGTTTGTGGGAGATGTAAAATATGTCATCATTGATGTATTGAAGTTTTCTCTGAACTACTGTGTTTTTATGTCTGTTTTTGAAATTTCTGCTGTCCCTGGGCAGAGAAGGTGAACAGGGCAGACCTGCCATGGACACTAAAAGACTCAGCCTCCTTCGGTTTCAGAGTGAGAGGGGCTAGCAGTCAGGAGTAGGTGTATACTACTTGTAATGCTGGATATTAATCACTGCATTAAAAGGTTGGGTGGATTTTTCCTTTTCTTGTTGGAGCTGGGGATTGAACTCAGACCCTTGCACTTGCCAGGGAAGCGCTTATTCCACTGAGCCATCTGGCACACATTTATTTTTTATTTCATATTTTTGGCAGAACTGGGGATTGAACTCAGGCCTTTGTGCTTGCCAGGGAAGCGCTTATCCCACCAAGCTATCTGCCTGGCCCAAAACAAGTGATTTTTTTTTTTTTTTTTTTTTTGTGGAACCAGGGATCGAACTCAGGCCTTTGGACTTGCCAGGGAAGTGCCTATTCCACTGAGCCATCTCCCCAGCCCCCCTTCTCTCTATATTTCTCTCTGTCTCTCCTTCTGTCTCTCTGTTTGTCTATCTGTCTCTCTTAAAATTCATTGCACCCATTCCAGTACTAGTGATAAAAAGTACTATGTTATGAAAACATGTACCGGTTTTGGGTTTCACTTTTTCAGAACAAAAATCAGAGGTGTTACTTTTTCCCCTTCTCATTTCTAGGTATAGTACTCAGTTAAAAGGACTAATATAGGGTGGGCGAGATAGCTCAGCGATCTAAAGCACCTGTTTAGGCAAGGTTAGACAGGTGCAGAGGACTGCAGTTCATCCCAGCACCACATGCTGTGCCAGCCCCACCCTCACGGTGGGCTGAGCCAGTCAAAGAAAACTTCTAATGTATAAAATGCATCAAAAGTTTTCATCACCAATAACTGTGCTTTAATTTTAGTATTTGTTATTTATTGAGATTCTATCACAGGCAGTTTTTTTTTAAATGTATGTATTTTGTACAAGGTCTCACTATGCACCTTGGACTCATTGTGATCGTCCTGCTTTCAGCCCAGTGCTGGGCTTATAGGCATGCACCATCACACCCAGTCTCAGTGGCCAGCTCAGCACACTCGGGCAGAGCCAGCACAGCCTGTGATGCAGAGGATCAAACCCTGGTCCCTGTGCTTGCCTAAGCAGGCACTTAGTATGCTGAGCTATCTTGCTGGCCCCACACGCAGTTTTTAATAGAGTCCCTGTATAGTTTCTTTGGTTCTTTTTTTTTTTTTTTTTTTTTTTTTTTTTTTTTTTTTTTTTTTTTTTTTTTTTTTGTCTTTTTGAGACAGGGTCTCACTATGCAGTTCAAGCTGGCCTTAAGCTCACTTTGTAGCTCAGGCTGGTCTCGAACTCACACCAATCCTCCTGCCTCCGCCTCCCGAGTGCTGGGATTACAGGCATGCGCCACCATGCCCGGCTCTATAGTTTCTTTGGTTCTGTCAATCATATCTTAATGGATCCCTTCTTGGCCATTTGGCTAAGATCAAGTGTGGATCTTTTATTTTTTTCTTTTCTTTCTTTCTTTCTTTTTTTTGTTTGGTGGAACCAGGGATTGAACTCAGGCCCTTGCACTTGCCAGTGAAGCATTTATTCTACTAAGCCATCTCCCTGGCCCCTATTTTTTTTTTTTTTTCTTTTCTTTTTTTTATGGGATTGAACTCAGGACCCTGTGCTTGCCAGGCAAGTGCTAATTCTACTGAGCTATCTCCCCAGCACCCCCAAGTGTGGAATCCCAGTAAGGCTGTTTTTCTGTAAGAGTCATCAGTCCCAGCCAGATGTTGTGGCACACACCTGTAATCTGACTGCTCTGCCATGAAGGCTGAGGCAGAAGGATTGTCATGAGTTCAAGGCCAACTTAGGTCAGACTGAAGTAGTGAGACCCTACCTCAAAAAACCAAACAGATAAAATCCTCAGAGCTGGGCATGGTGGAACACAGTGTAATCCCAGCACTTAGGAGGCTGAGGCAGGAGGATCAGTGCAAGTTCAATACCAGTCTGGACTACAAAGTGAGCTCAGGCCAGACTGAACTACCTATCAACACCCTGGAGAAAAAGAAAGAAAGAACACTCTGTCTCAGAAGAATCCTCAGTCCTCTTTCCTGACTGAGACAGGCTGTGTGTGAAGTTTAGTTTCTTCTTGGATCTCTGGGAAACTAAGATAGAAATGCACTCCTTTCTCCTCAGCAGACCTCAGGAAGGTTTAGGACTGCAAAAAGGAAAATGATGCAGTTAGCAAGAAGCAGGGGGCGGGCCTGATAGCTCAGCGCCTGCTTAGGCAGAGCAAAGCGGCAAGGGTTCAATTCCAGTTCTGCCATGCCAGCCCTACCCACATGGTGCACAGAGACAGTGATTGAGACCGTGGGTGCCTTTAATCCCATCATTTGGGAGGCTGAAAACAGGAGAATCAGTACGAGTCCAGTCTGTGTAGTGAGACCCTGTAGACCCTATACCAAATACAGAAGAAACAAAAAAAAGCAGGGACACACGATGACCTCAGTGGGGAGCTGGTCTCTCAGCCTTAAGCCTGGGGAGCAGTGCTGGGCTGGATTCTAGCATTCCTCTTTGGGTGGTGTTCTCAGCTCCTAAAGGCCTTGTGTTTGTTGTGGGAGTGGTCACTTATATGCTTTGTCTTCTGACCTTCTCCTCCTCAGGACTCCAGCTTTCCTGTGAGGCCAGAAATGTTCAGCCTGGACTCATTCAGAAAAGGTAAGACTGAGTGAGGGACCTGTGCCTGCTCCTATGCGGGGCTGCTGGGAAAATTGTGGACACCCCCAGCTAGTGTATACCTCTTTCTGTGGCTTCCAAAGGACAGGCCTAGTCATCCTTATGTGACCTCCTAACCTGTGCCACCTGTGCCTGGCCTGTGTGTTTGTTTGCCACACTGTCCCTGAACGGCTTCACATGCCATCAAAATTCTGCCCTTTCCAGGTTAATCCTCGTGGCCCTTGTAGTGGGATTGAACCCAGAGCCTTTGCACTGAGCTAATATCCAACTCTTTTTAAAAATCTTTTTATTTGAGACAGATTCTCCTTCACCATCTCCCTGCCTTTGCCCAGCATGCTGGGATTACATGCCTGTTTCATTACTCCCAGCTCTGGACTACCCTTTTATACCATCTCCTCCCTGAATCTTTCCTGATTTTGCCAACAACCTGCGGTCTTTCTCTAGCTTCTCTTAGCATCACACCCATGCCTTCTTGTGCTTAGTCCATGCCAAATTAATCTTTGTACTCCTGAATTGGAAACTCATGAAGCCAGAGATTGGTGCCTAGTATTATTGTTGTTATTTATCATTCATGATACCCAGCACAGTGTTTTGTGCATTGAGGTAAACCTCAGTTTGTTTTTTGTTTGTTTGTTCGTTTTTAATAGTGACAAAGTTTACTCAAGAAATTAAAAGTGAAGTATGGGGAGAAACTGGCCCTGAAGTGTATTTTTGGGCTGAGTAAAAGGAGAAAGAGCAATAAAGGAGTTGCTGGAGAAACGGCTGCTATTCTGAGAAAAGCCATGATAGCCAGTTGTTATTAATTATTATTATTATTGTTGTTGCTGTTGTTACTTTGTTGGTGTCTTGGTTACTTTCCTCTTCGCTGAGATGCCCCACACCTGTCCAAGGAGGACAGGTTTATTTTGGCTCACAGTTGGTAGAGGTTTCAGTCTGTGTCTGCCAGCTCCAAGGCATGGCAACATGGCAGAGGGGCCTGGCAGAGGAGAAGTAGTTCTCACCCCTTGGTGGACAGGAAGCAGAGTGGGATCAAGGGAGGAGGTGGGAGACCACACCCCTGGGGACCCACTTCCTCTGGCCAGGCGTGACCTCCCCAGCTATGGACTGACTGCATTTGTGATCCAGTCACCTCCCCAGAGCCCTACATGTGAGTGCAAGAGGCTGTTGGGAGGACATCTAGGTATCAACTGTAATAATCAGTGATGTTAAAAAACTGGAAAGTCTTCAAACCTAGCAGCCTGGAAGAGAAGAAGCAGTGGCACTGTGGTGCAGGGTGCTGGTGGAAGCTAGAAGGGCCAGGTCCTGAGGTCTGTTTCCTAAGACAGAAACCCTCAGAATGAAGGGTGTCACTGTACTGATGCTACCATAATGAAAAGAACCAGAGTACAACTTCCTTACCTTCAGATGAAGTGGCTCCTGGCAGCTGGTCTCCTCTTCACATTATGTGCCTACATCCTAGGGACTTCTGGGCTGGTGGTGGCCCGTGAGCCCACTGCAGGGGCCAGAAGGAGGACTGCAGGTACTGGTGTGCCAGCACCTGTAGTACCAGTGGGCCTCTTCCTGTTCTATGTTGGTCTTCAGTCTCCTGTTTCTCTCTCTCTCTCTCTCTCTCTCTCTCTCTCTCTCTCTCTCTCTCTCTCT
>PVKA01043488.1:0-16726 GCA_004027165.1 Ctenomys sociabilis | reverse complement strand
TGTCAGCTTTTAGTACTATGGTCATCCACTAGGTAAATAATTATTGAATTTTTGATATAATTCAGGTATAAAAAAATAAGATAAGTAAGCAACTACACTCTTAATTCACTGATAAGAGATATCTGCTAAAATAATATCTGTAAATATAATATCATGTATGCACCTTGTACAATACCAAAACATTATGAAAACAGTTTGCTATGTATTAATTCATCAAATTTGTATGGTTAAGGTGTCTTGAAACTGTCTGATTGACATTTGTATTTTAATAAAATAAAAATAAATGAAAAAAAACAAAAAAAAGTTATAAAAAAATAAAATAAAATATGTTTCAGGAAATTTAGTTACTGTTCCTGGTCTAAGTGTATGGAATAAATTTTGTAGACTAAAATGGAAAAAAAAAGTTAGACATCTTACTGCATAAAGTTGAGAGATCATTTCCAGTTATGGAGCCTCAATGCTCTATCTATTTCATTGGCAATTAATTGAGCTCAGTTGTACCACAAATGGTGGTATCCTCTCAGGTCGGTATTGTGCAGACTCACTTGCTGCCCTCAGCTTGCTGCCCCATACTGCATCATTTCTGCCATCCCACGGGGCTAGTAGAACTCCTCCCTAAGCTCCCTTCCAGCCAGTCTTGAAGAATGTCATTATTCTATGTGGCAGCCAACTAAGCTAGTTTTTCCTACAATGTTTCAAGACACAGCATTCCCATAAAACATTAGGTAATAATGTTTTCCTTCTTTTGCTTAAGTTTGAAAAACATTCTTCAAACTTTGTTTATACATAATTTCTTGGTGGCTTTTCCCATGTCACTCAAAATGAAACAGACTATATAACACTTCTCAAAAGCCATTGCACAAATACTTACTATGAAGTCTCATACTTAGTTTGTCAAAGTAATCTAAGGCACACAGTTGGGGAAATTATTTCCTGTAGAATAGGATATAGTGCAAGCAAATGATATTATTTCAGACTTCAATGGTATACCTATCGGTGTCATGCGTTTTTAAAAAAGTATCAGGAAAACTTCCAAAATCTAAATACTTCTGGATCTATGTTGGGATTATTTGGAATAAATTTCAAGAGGTATATTCAACACTCACACAGAGATTTAAATTCTTTCTTTATCCACCTATTCCTGCTAACCCTCCTTTACCATTCTGACCACAACCCAAACTTCCTTCAACCTACCTCATGCTGGCTCTCATGTTCCCATCCCTCAACATTATTTCATTTTCTCTTTAAGAGAGCTCTGCACAAATTTAATCTAGTTCCACTTTCATGCACTCATTCTTGATCTGTTGTCATGGACTATCCAAAGACAATCACAGAAAGGTCATCAGAAAGACTTTCTAGCTCAGGTAAGAAATCTGCTACATTCAAATTACCATGACCTAGAAGTGAATGTGGATTTCTAAGAATGATTATAGACCCCAAACCTACCCTATCATGGAGCCAATGGGCTTCACTGGGTCTGAGGTTCACCACCTAACATGTAGGTGGGATTAAATGTCACCCACCACAGGAAGATTCCCAGCCTACTCCTTAGGCTGCTGTTCTTACAGAAAGGTCCCAAGCGATGAGGACTTCTGTCACACACCAGAGTTCATACATGCCCAGCATCAAGATGAACATGTCAAAAACAAACAAATAAAACAAGTACCAGCAGCTCTGGGGAGATGTTTTTCTCCTTTTATTTCACAAACGATTGCTCCTTGTTGAGTAAATTGAGTGTCAGAGCTTTGACAGGCGCTTTGGTAGGGAGCAAGAGACAAAGCAAAGTGCACCAGCCCCTGCCTCAAAGGGCTATCAAAGGTAACTGTGGAATTCCTGCACCACAGACACTTAAAGTGACAAGGAGCTAAGTGGGGGCTTTAGACAGTAAAGTGATTTATCTCGAATTGCTGTCGGCATAAAAAAAATTGTTGTTTGATCACATAATTTCTTCAAGGGTAAAAGTTGTAGTTGAGAGAAATCATGGAAAGTGACATCCTCCAAGCCTCGACTTGGCTCTTCCAGTAAAAGCAGGCCTGCTCACAAGGAGACAGATGATGATAAAATAGATTATAACAAAAAGAGGAATTCTGCAGACCAGGGACAGTGTGCTGTGTTCAGAGAAACCAGAAAAAAGGAGATAACAAAAGGAATATCTTAATCAATATTCGGAGCAGACACAAAACTTTCAATTGCTGTTAAACTAACCTATTATAAAAAGAAAACACAGTATTATCACTGTTGCCCTAGTGAAGGAAACATTTTATGCAACACAGCCTAATACATTTCTTTCAAAATAATAATGTGCAGAACAGGTAGACCACATTTACTGTCAAACCTCTTTGTCATACTTGAACTAGGAATAAGAAACATGGGTTCTTGTACTGCTACTCATCAAGCAATGACCTTGAACACATCTTAAGGGCTGTGTTTTTCAGTTTCCCCATCTACGTAAATGAAAGTCAGTCCAACAAAAGCACAGCCATGACTGCAGCACTGCTTGGGTCAGTGAGAATCAGCCTATCAGAGGCCAGACCCACCCTGCTTTTTCATCTGCCAAGACTGCAGCCTGCTTAGAGTAAATGTTCTCTACGATACCTGCACACAGATGATACCATGTAAAGGTGCATCTTGCAGAGTGTATCATTGTCAGGTAACACATCAGGGCTGGACACACATCCCTGCTGGCTGTAAAACAGCATGATTTCATGGCACACTGCAGCGCCCCTGAGGATCTCAGTAGGGATGAAATAACGAGGCTCAGGGTTAGCAAATCCCCTGTGCCATTACCTTTGTTCTAATCTTGGATAAATTGACTGCTCTCACTGGGTCTCACTTCCTTAATCTATAAAATGGAAATAATAATAACACAGTCTGTAAATTTGGAGGAGCAGTAACAATATTTAAAGTACTTTAAAATACTTAAAGTACTCATCTTAGCTCTAAGTACCTAATGGTACCCATACCAATGGTGTTTTCAAGTTTTATGTACTATCTATTAAACTTTTTGACTCATGGGGCTCAGGGAACAGATACCTGTACCTATTCACCTCCAGACAAAAATTTCTTAAATATTATGATTTTTGCCTTTAAATCACTCACCTTGTTTTACTTCTTATACCTAGTTCTATGAAGAAACTTCTTTGTTACTGCTGTTGAGGTACATGGGATCGAACTCAGGATCTTTCATTTGTGCCCTTGAGCTAACTCTCCAGCCCCCAGAAACTTGTTTTTTAAACATTTAATGTAACACTTAAGAAATTATAGACAGACTGTAGTGGTTGAAGGGACAGCAGTGCACACATGTCTGGCTGGAGAGAGCTAGATTCTCTTTTTAGGTCACCATCAGAAAAACTAAGTGTGGCATATGTCAGGATCAGGAGATCTGATCCTGGCTGGAGAACCATCCTTGATTACAGAATCTTGGGTTGTGTCTCCTACTTCATACTTTCAGACCACCCAAAGACTTTAGGAAATTGCTAGTAGTTCTTGGAAAGGCAAGAAGGAAGATGTTGATTGGAATAAAAGTAGGGCTGAATGAGTTCCAGAAAGCAGGGTTCTCAGACTTGTGGACTGGACGGCAATCTGCAGAAGAGGATAACTTCAAAAAACCACCTGACACAATATGCGGAGAAGTAGGATGAGAGAGGCCTCCTCAGGAAAGAAGGCAGCTGGTCTGCAGCCAAAGTACCCCAGCCCCCTCAGAAGATAAGGGCCCAGGCAGATCCCACCATTGAAAGTGAGAAAGCATTTAAGAATAGGATGGACCTTTAAGTGAAGGTTGCTGAAGAATTAAAACTGGCTTGTGGAGGACTTGGATTTAATGACCAGGCAGAAACAGCTCTTTCAACTTCCCACTAAGAAAAATATAGATGTCATTCTGAAAGAGTATGCCAGATGTAAGAAACCACAGGGAAATGTTGGTAATAAGGAATATGCAGTTAAAGAAGCTGTGGCCGGAATAAAAGAGTACTTCAATGTGATGTTGGGCACTCAGCTGCTCCATAAATTTGAGAGGCCCCAGTGGGCTGAAATCCTCTTGGCTCAGCCTGATGTGCCATTGTCCAGGTTTATGGAGCACCACACCTACTGGGATTATTTGTAAGACAGGAGTGAAGTTGGCCTATACGCACCTTGATGAGAAGAGCCTTGCACTATTGTTGGGCAACTTGCATAATTTCCTTTAATATCTGGCAAAGAATTCTGCATGACTTTTTTCTGCTAGGGATTGCAAAGTGGCTTCTGCTGACGACCATGGCAAAGCCCTGTGAGGGTCTACTGACCTCTCACCACTGATGTCTGGTATCTGTAACACTTTCTGTTCTTAGTCTTTTACTTGTATAATTGATGTCCTTTAAAATTGTCAACGTATAACAGGGCTTATGTTTCAGTTTGTTTTCTGTTCTATTTTAAACAGAAAATAAAAGGAGTATGAGCTCCTTTACTCATTTCAAAGTTGCTACCAGTGTACGTGGTAAATTAGACAAAGAAAAAACATTCAGTAGACCATTTCATTGCCTAGTTGACAACATTGCTTAAATGTGGTGGTTTTATCCCTTTGACACTGCACAATTTCCTACTATGTGTTAAATGCTATGTGACAAAATGCCCTGATTCCTAGTGCCAAAGGTTCAACTTAATGTTTATATCTGAAAACTCATACATTTGTGCTCTTTTTTTTAAGTGGTGCTTGAATGAAGTAAAAGAGCCCATCCTTTGCAAATCTACCTATATTGTTCCCTAGGCATTCTATGGCTTAAATTATTGAAGGATGGTGATTTATTTCATGGTTTTGCTCAAATTGTTGAAGGATGGTTGTTTGTTTCTTGGTTTTTGTATTTGAGTCTAATGCAAGTTCCAACATGATAGAGGTAATGCATTATTGTGTAGACACAGTTTTCTGGAAAAATTGGTATTTTAGGAATTGCATTTCAGATCTTAAATAACATTTGTTTCTAAATTTCAAAACAAAAAGATGCTAGACATTCTTGTAAACATTGTAAACATTAATGCACTGAGCATTTCTACAACTCTATGCGTTAGGTTATCTGCTTGCCTGATGAGAATGAGATGCGGAGCCCAGCATAGCTCACCATGCTTCATCACACACTCCCCTTGCTGGTGGACCTGGAGCACTTCATGCTTTCTTGCACTCCCTGAAGCAGTGTGAGCAGGTACACGCTGATGCTAACAACGCTGGCTTCTTACCACCACTTCCTCCCTGTGCTGCGACCTCTCCAGCGACACACTGACTTAGATCTAAGCTACCTTCCCACCTATCAGAGTCTTTATTCCCTATTATTTTTTCCTTCCAATCACCACTCTGATTTCTCCTTCCGTGGTCTGTTTAACTTTCAAGCTAAGGCGCCCGGGACATCATATCTCCCTGCGTGACCCCCGCCTCACCCACTCCCTGCAGCTTTCAGGATCTATAGCTATGTAATTTTCTTTGCTCTTGTGGCTACCTGTCTCCAGACAGCCCTATGAATTTCTTATGAGTTGAAGCAGTAGGACACACAGTATTTATTCCATTCCATCCCCAAAAACCAAAGCTGGAAATAACAGCCCCAACAGTCGCCTTCCACATAAGCTAGTCTAGAGTGACATCTGGTGGTTATTCCTCCAAAAGCTTCAATTCTTTGTTCCTTGGGAAGAGCTGCATTATCTACTTAAGCATCAGTCCAAAGGGAGCTGCTCACCAAGGCATCAGTGGTGACTGGATAAGCAGAAACCTCTGGACACTCAGGAAATAGCGAAATGATGGTGCACCTGCCTAAGAAGAAGTCACGATTACTGAAGAGCAGATTTGGAGTCAGAGGTTGAAGCCCTGCTTACCAACCCTGACTGCTCTGGGAGAATGTACAACTCCATCTCTCTTTCCAGGCTTCACTCACCAAATTCCTTAGGAGTTTTTATGTGGGGCTTTGCTCTTCAGGCTGACCTTGAACTCAAAGCAAGCCTCCCACCTCAGCTTCCCAAGTGCTGAGATTACAGGTATGCAGCACCACACCTGCCTATATCTATTTTTTTTTTCTTTTCTTTTTTTTTTTTTTTTTTTTTTTTTTTTTTTTTTTTTTTTTTTTTTTTTTTTTTTTTTTTTTTTTTTTTTTTTTTTTTTTTTTTTTTTTTTTTTTTTTTTTTTTTTTTTTTTTTTTTTGTTGGCAGAACCAGGGATTGAACTCAGGATCTTGATGGGAAAGGTTTGACTCCTAAGTTGTTTCCTCTCCTATATCTATGAAAAATATATAAAATTTACCCCAAATTTTCAGTGCCAAGTTGTTCATTATGACCTCTCCATTCAAGGCCACCTGTTTCACAAATCATACAATAACATGAAACAAAATGAAGAGGCTGAAAGCAGTGACAAGACTACTACACATAAGGGTGGTAATAGCTAACACAGGCATGAGAAGCATTTCTCTGACTGTTGCCTTATGCAGTTGGACACAGACGAGGCATCAGCATTACATGGTCGCAGGCTGTGTCTTCTGACCCAGGTTGCCAAAGCCCACATCGTAACTACCAACATCTCTGGCAGGAATCAGCATGAAGTTATAACCCTTGTGTACTATAAACTGTCGTGCCCTTTCCTTTTCTCCTTGCCTGAATGAGGAAAGGGCAGTAGCCAGAAAAGTAGCAGTGTCAAAAGAATCGTCTAAGGGCACACCGTGGCTCAGTTTTTTCCCTGGTATACAAACCTGAGTCAGGCTGCAACCTTAGGAAGGTCAAAGCCTAACACTGGAAAAAATATGGGAGCTTTGGCATGGCAATGGATGGATCTAATTCATTTTGAAAAATTATACTTTTTATTAGTAGTAAAAATAACATCAAAAGGCATCAGACTTATTCAAGGTACTGTCAGGGGTATGAAAAGGAGGTGTGACATGGTACAGAAGGACAGAGATGGTGAAAAGAGAAAAGCTGATTTCTGCCTCAAGCTACCTGATCCAGCACACTCAATCAGCCATGCTGACTGTGGCTGCCAAGGAGAAAACCCATGTTTGAAGGGTGAATAAACAAATAAGCCAGCTCATAGCATTTAAAAGTGAAATAGAAAAGAGATAGAGTAGATACTACGAGCCTTTCTCCTGTCAAGAAAATTACAGAAAATATTACTTCAGAACAAGAAATAAATCTAAAACAAACAATGGAAACAGTAATAGAATAAAAAATGATAGCATTACCAAACCCTGTAAAAAGATGAAGAGTTGCACAAAGCAGAATGGACATTCGTGCAAAATTAGTAAGTCAGTGTCAGAGGAAGTGGACTAGAAACAGTCACCTAATGTTGAAGTTTCCAAAAGAGGAAACTGGAGGTCAGTAGATCAGAAGGAAATAGTCATAAAGGAGCTGGCAATAGTAGACTACTGTAGCTACTCTTCGGGAAGAGAAAAACATTATAATATAAAAAAAAAGCATTCAGACATACACTGAAAAAATAGTTATTCAAAAATTAAAACAGATTTTCTGCAAGTCCAACCGCTCTTTTCTGGTACAGTTTAATCGTCACATTCTGATTAGTTTGCTATACTTGATCACTGAGAACATCTCACAGTCATAATTTATAAAAGAAATGATTACTGAAACAAAAAGAAAAATACCCTCATCTTGACTTCTCAGCCAGTTAGGATGTGGTCAACAGAACCATGACTATTTCATTCAAAAAATGATTGTATATTTATAAAACACTGCACCCAAGGACGAGCACATAGTTCACTAGTACAGCACATGCCTACTAAAAAGGAAATTGCACCCAACAAATGGAAAACACACATTTATATATTTGCCCTGCACCTCTCCCCTAGACATCCAACTGACTGCAGCCTAGTTACAGTTTGGCTTCCTTGATTGTTATCATATATATATATATATATATATATATATATATATATATATATATATTTTTTTTTTTTTTTAACCAGGAATTGAACTCAGGACCTTGCTCTTGCCAGGCAGGCACCACGCCACTGACTCATATCGCTGATCCATTGTTTGCTAGCAGAGAGAGCATTCTGAATTCCCATAAGTCTGGCCCGTAAGATGCTGGCTTCCTAGCTGTTTACAGAAGCTCAGGAGACTGGTTCTCTAGATAGGTCACTGCAAGACGTAGATGAAGTTTTTGTTTTTATATACATGTGCCCATAAGCCACTTACATGTTCAGTCTTTCACATACCTGCTGTAAAATATTGCTTAATTTTATGTGCTCAATGAATAAACGCATTCCATTTACATAGAATTCTAAAATTTCTAAAACTGAATAATGTATCATTTAAAATTATATATATATATAAATGTATATATTCTAATTTCATATATATGTAAAATACAGAAAAGTATGAGTATCATGAACTATAAAGTGTAATAAAATGAAGTAAATGTAAAATAAAAAGAACAAACTAGAATATAACAAAAAATATATATTAAAATGATCAATGTGTTATTTATCATACAAACATTGATGAAAGGATCTCTTTATCATAATGATAAATTTTACAATACACAAAAAAAATACAATTGCCACCAGTCAATGTTTTGGTAACCAAAGGATATAATACTGATACCCATAAACTACCACAAACACAGAAAAAAATATTTAAAAATTGCAAAACTTAGTTTTCATAAAGCCCATTTTAAATGAACAAATATAAATTATGATGATAAAAGGAATCTTAAAAATGTTCTAAATATACTGCAAAGAGAACAATTCTTTTTAAACACCAATTTAATATTTCTTTACATATGAATATCGAGCCCAAACATTTCTAAAAAACCAAAATTATAAAGTAGAGAAAATGCTGACATGTTGTCATCTGCATAACAAAACTAAAGACACATAATAAAAGGCAAATGTGAACACTGGAAACAGCAGTGGCAGTCATGCCAGCAACTCACAGAATCTAGTTGAACAAAACACGGAAACAACATGAACCTTTCTCCTAGCTGACTTTGTGTCACAAAGAAAATCAAAATTTCAACCACAGACTTCACTTCTAGCAATATGACAGGTGAGAGTCTTTAACGAGATGTGGATAAATTATAATAACCATTGCTTTAGTATATTTGTAAGCATCCAAGAAAACAAGGACATGTAAAAAGCAACAATAAGTTGAAACCACAGCATTAATGGAATGTGAAGCCCAAGGCTGCCTTCAGCGCAAATCCTGGCAGAGGAAGGTGAAGGGAAACCTGAGGCTCAGGTAAAGTACTGAACTGGGTTTGGCTTCTCCACTAACCTGGAAACCTCCAAGAGGGACCAGCCTGGCAAAGAGGGTCTTCCGCCCTTCCTGGCTCTAATGGCCTTCATGCACAATTCTCTGAAGTGACTAAATTCCCTGTTCTCCTTTGCACCTGAAGTGCAGATGATCTGACCCATTTAGTGAGAGAGATCAGAGCCAAGAAAACAAAGCAGTTGCCACTTGGTGGCGCTTCGAGTAGCCAAGCATAAGCAAACCCTTCTGCCTAGGGAGCCGTGCTTTCCTAACTTTCCTCTTTCTTCTTCTTGAAGTTCAACTTTAAATAAACTCAGAAAAAAAAAAGAAAAGAAAAGAAAAATCAAACACCAGTTTCTCTAATGAACATGAATGCAAAAATCTTTAACAAGATACTGGCAAACACAACGGACAAATCACCACAAAGATCACGCCCCATGCCCGAGTAGGCAGCATCCAGGAATGTACAGATGATTCAACATGCACAAATCAATATATGCAATTCATCATACAGAAGCAAGCACAAAAATCACATAATTTCCATACATGCAGAAAAAGCCTTTGACAAATCCAACACCCATTCATCATAAAACTCAGGAGAAGGTATGTGTAAAAGAGTCGTATCTCAAACTGATAAATGCCGTTTACCACAAGCCTATTGCCAACATCATATTAAGTGGGAAAAACCAGAAAACTTTTCCTCTAAAATCAGGAATAGGGGCCATCCAGATAGCTCAGTGGATTGAAGAGCCTGCTTAGGCAGACTCAAGGACCAGGGTCCAATCCCCAGGGTGGCATGCTAGTCCCACCCCCCGGGCTCAGTGAGAATGATTGACACACGTTGTGCTGGCGCACACAATAGTTCCAGTGCTTGGGAGTCTGAAAATAGGAAGATCACTGAGTCGTATCTGTGTAGGGAGATCCTGTAGACTTTGCACTAAATATATTAAAAAGTAATAATAAAATAAATTCAGAAACAAGACAAGGACATCTGCTATGACTACTGCTATTCATCATAACCCTCACAATATAACCTACATCAGTCAGGCAAGAGGAAGAAATAAAAGAGGTAAATATAGGAAAGAATGATCCTTTACTTAAAAAACTCAAAAAACTACCCCAAATGACTCCTTAAATTAATATCAAAATTTAGCAATACAGCAGGGTGCACAATGAACCCATGAAAGTTAATAGCACTCTTACACACTAACAGTGAACTCACTAAAAGAGGAATAAGGAAAACAATACCTTTTATAAAAACATAAAGATTAAATACTTAAAAATTATCCTATGCAAAGAAGTGAAAGATCCATACAGTGAAAATTGCATCACTCTAAAAAAGGAAATGAAGGCATTTGAATACGAGGAATGATATCCCCTGTTCTTGAACAAGCAGAAGCAATATAATGAAAAAAGCTATTCTACCAAAATCGATACACAAATTTAACACAATCACAAGCAAAAACACCAAAACATTTCTCACAGATCTTGAGAGAACAATCATAAAATTCATATGGAAAAGGATGAGGCCCAAAATAGTAAAAGCAATGCTGGGTAACAAAAGCAACACAAGTGACACCACAACCCCAGACTTGAAGTTACACTATAAAGCTATGGTCATTAAAATGACATGGCACTGGCACAAAAACCAGGAATGGAGATCAATGGAACAGAAGCAACCCTAGCCCTATACAGCTACTTGGTCATTGACAAAGGCACTAAAACTGCAGAGAAAGGCAGCTTCCTTAATAAATGATGCTGAGGACATTGTATATCATCACACAGAATCTAGACTCATATATCTCAGCATACACTAAGCTAAAATGAAAATGTACCAAGGATCTAAATGTTAAAACAGAAGAAATTGATCTGCTGGAAGATAATATAGGTAATACTTTTGAAGGACATAGGTACGGGTGAGAATTTTCTTAACAATACCCCAGTGGAACAAGAAATAATACTTAGACTCAATAAATATCATTATATTAAATTGACAAGTTTCTTCAGAGTAAATGAAACAAACAATAGAGTGATGAGACAATCTACGGAATGAGAAAAACTACTTTTGCCAGCAATTCCTTAGACAGAGAACTAACACATAGCACACACTATATAAAGAACTAAAAGATCCCTCAAAATGTAAGACTGAACTAAAAATGAACAAGTAAAAAGAAGAGACACCTCTCAGAAGAATCATAAATGGCCAATAACACATGCAAGAAAAAATATTTAGTGTTGCTGGCCATTCAAGAAATGCAAATTTAAAATACAATGAGGTATCATCTTCCCATAGAAAGAATGACTATCATTGAAAAATGTAAGAATAAATGCTGGTAAGAATGTGGATAAAAATGAAATCTGTGTTGTTGGTGAGCATATAAGCTACTGCGACCACTATGAAATCAGTGTGGAGAGTCCTCAAAAAAGTAAAAATTCCATTTCACCGTTCTAGTGGGTTTCCCAAAAGTTAAAACTCTTGTCTTAGGACACATGCATATCCGTGTGTATAGAAGTATAATTTATAATAGCTGGATCTTGGAAATGTCATACGGATGCTAGATCTGTCAAAACATGAATGATAAGGAAATATGATATTTCTACACTGTGCAGTACTACTCGGCCAAAAAGAAAGATAAACGAGGCATTCAGAGGCAAATGGATGCAACTTCAAGCCGGGCGTGGTGATGCAGGCCTGTAATCCCAGCAGTCGGGAGGCTGAGGCAGGAGGATTGCTGTGAGTTCGAGACCAGCCTGAGCTACAAAGTGAGCTTAAGGCCAGCCTGAGCTGCATAGTGAGACCCTGTCTCAAAAAAAAAAAAAAAAAAAAAAAAAAAAAAAAAAAAAAAAAAAAAAAAAAAAAAAAAAAAATGAATGCAACTTCATAACATGTTAAGGAAAATAAGTCAAACATACAAGCTTGAGTATCACATGGTTTCCTTTATATGAGGAGATAGATGATAGAGTGAGCCAGCAAAACAGAAGATAAATAGGAAGTAGAACAAAACATAATCCCCCAGCTACCTGTTCTGTTATTTAAAAACTATTTTAATATATAGGCTAATGTCTTTTTAAATTTATACTACTAGTTCTTTTTAGTTCATTGAAAAGAAAGTTTTGTGCTAATATCTGTTTGCTTCTGCTTTGTAAGAGAGAATCTTTTCAGTCTATGTCCTGTGATCTGAATGACTAACTTGAAGGCAATAATATATTGCCCTGACTGACTTCAGACTCTGGCTCAGACATTACAGTAGATTTTGAATGCTTCTCTCCAATAAAGAACAGCCAAGGAACCTAAATACGAGAGAATTCTTTTTAGAAAGATCAATCCACAAATTTGAAATGCAACTGACAGAGCATTTAAAAGCTAAGACTAAATAATGCTAATAAGCTTAAACAAAATCACACTGACTGATATTTTTAAATATCTTCAGATTTATATCAAAGGTTTTTCATATAAATAAATGATTCCAAGATGGATATTTTTCTGAAAACCATGCATATAAAAAATATAAGCAGCAATTTAAGTCTTACAAAAGGATTAGAAAACAAAATTCAGAAAATGTAAAAAAGTAGAAATAGAAAAATCTGCTGAACACAAATCAGCCCAATGCTTTGTATTAAACATGAATTAAAGAGAGAAAACCTATTCAGAGAAGGAAACCACTAAATTTATTTTTAAATGTTCTATTCTCCATGAGCATAAAGTTATAGATCAGAGGGTTCACTAAATCCTCAGAACAGCCTTGAAAACAGATACCTTTTAAGGTTTCCATGTGTAACAGAATTTTAGAATACTGCTACCAGGGATAAGGAAGAAAGTCATTATTAGGTTTTTAAACTTAATATATGAAAACTGAAAAGAAATATAAAATTTCACATGCAAAAAGTTACAGTATGATAATGATTAATATTCTGTGTATTGTGTTTTTAAGGGAATGGCCAAAATACTACTCAGAATACAAGAGCCTTTCTTACAAAGAAGAAACAAACAGAAGGACAAAACCTTCCTTTCAATGAATGAGAGAAAACAATAGTATGAATAAACTAGTTTAGCATTTATTTTGTTTTCATGGTTAATAAACTATTGAACTGCTCCTCAAAAATTACATCACCAAAAATCATAGACTCATGTAAGGTATTGTTTGCATTTAATATTTAGTATTTATAGTAGGATTTTTCATGTGAAAAATGTAAGTACAAAAGTTAAGTAAAAAGTGAATTACTGCCATTTAGGAATTATTGTACGTCATAGTTCAAAGAACTGGCCTTTAACAAATATTCAAGAATCAATGCTAGTAATAGTCAATTAAATGATGTAATTTATTAGAAAAAAGTCCACTAAGGTCACCTCAAAATACATTAAACAAATCTTTTTAAAAATAGAAAAAATCATCCCAAAAATAAAACAGGAACAACAGACTAGATGATTGGGGAGTTGTTTGGATTTTTCCCTACTTACTATCTGTTTTTATATATTCTCATACTGTTTTACTTTTCATGGAAAGAAGTTTTTTTTATATAGTTTCTTCATTAATATCTGCTTAGACTACAGCAAAATGCAGCAAATCATCAAGAATATCATACACCATGACCAGGTAGGATTCATCCCAGGGATGCAAGGATGGTTCAATATTCAAAAATCTATAAATATAATACACTATATTAATAGACTGAAATCTAAAAACCATATGGTCATCTCAATTGATGCAGAGAAAGCCTTTGACAAAGTCCAACACTCATTTGTGTTCAAGGTCCTACAGAAAATTGGAATAGATAGACTCTATCTTAACTTGATAAAAGCCATCTATGACAACCCAAAAGCTCATATAATCCTAAATGGGGAAAAACTGAAATCTTTTACTCTTAAATCAGGTACAAGACAAGGATGTCCTCTATCACCCCTCCTATTCAATATAGTCTTGGAATCCTTAGCAACAACAAAATAAAGATATTAAAATTGAATACTCATTTCACTCACTTCCACTTGAAATCCACTCCTCTTTGTATGTCTTTTTTTTTCCCCCTTGCGGAACCAGGGATTGAACTCAGGCCCTTGTGCTTGCCATGGAAGTGCTTATTCCACTGAGCCATCTCCCAACCCCTCTGTGTATGGCTTTGAGAATAAACTTAACATGCTATGCTCAAATATTGATACAGCTTAAATACTGAAATGTGGGTCTTCAATTTCCAATAGCTACTTCAACCAAAGCCCTCTCAGCTCTTCCTCCAAATTGTCTTCCCTTCCTCCCTCTCCAACACAGCCCTCATTGCACCCTCACCCCATCTTAGCCTTACAATGGCCTTCTCACTGTTCCCCTGGTGCTCTTTACTTGTGGATCTTTTGAATACATGTAAGATAATGTCATTCCTCTGATTAAAATCCCTCAATTACAGTACTTTCCATTGTTTTTAAGATAAAACCTAACTTCACTGTAAAGATCATGAATATTTCAAAACATTCTGTAGCTAATCAAGGAAAGGTGATCCTGTGGTGTTCAACAAGCTTTCATTGTGTACTTCTCTGATAGGTTTGTTTTTAGGGCAGGGTCTGGGGGTGAGCTCCTCACAGCATGAGACCTCCCATGATCAAGCCACCTTGAAGAGGGAGAGACAGACATCTGGAAAACTCTCAGAGGAAGAGTGATCTAAAGGGGACTCTATGAGACAAGGACTCTCTGAGACAGTGTGCCATAAGTTATAGATTAAAAATAACATTCATTGTAAATGACTGTCCATGTTATGATGGGGGAGGAAACTTGGATTTCTGGTCAGAATCCTGAGACCAAGTTTCAAAACTCTCAGTGGAGGTTACCCAGTTCTCTTTCTAAAGGAGAGAAACTAAGCATGTCAATCAAGATCCAGCAACAGTAATGGTGACTGTGTTTTTAATCTTGATGGGATCATTGGAGCTGAGCTTGTATCCAGAAGTATTATGGTGAACTCTGCATATTACAAAGAATTACATTTAAGAAATACTGTGTGAAGAAATACTATATGAGAAATGGGCAAACACTTTAATCCTCTATCAGGAAAATGCTCCAAGTCACATTTTGTTTCTGGCCTCGCAATTTTTGTCAAACAAAACATCATTGTATGTCCTCATCTGATGGATACCAAGATAAAGCATCCCTGAGCAGTACTTAAAATTAACTGATTTACTTTCCATATTTATTTGTGAGTCTGTCTAAGGCCTCTGCCCTTCATCTGGAGATGGGCAGGTGATTCATAGTAAATGAATACCTATGGGTCACTGAGCCTGAAAGAGTCTTGTAATGGCCCTTGATGCTGCCACTCTTAAAGGACAAGTCAAGGACAAAGCTGAAGACATCTGCTCCAATCCCAGGTAACTAGATAAAGACTGTGGCCATGGGCAACTTATTCCTGCAGCACAGGTCTTCCCAGAGATAGCACAGTTCTCTGTGCTATCTATTACTTGGAGAAATCCAAGGTCCCTCTTAGATTCCCATGCTTTCTTCAGTATCTCTGTCCCCTGTTTGAAAACCAAATAAATATGGGCTGCCCAGAAAAGTTCTTTGTCTCAGCCCCCACAGAATCTTAAGTTCTGTTAGAGGGATTTTATTCTCCTGAAGCTCTAAAATCCTAACACTTGTCTCTTTTATTTAAACCTTTATTATGCACTCATTTGGGAGTTTGTGGGTCTGATCAGTCCACAATAACTAAGTGGTGTTATTAACCCAGTACACATCCACCTTATTTACAAGACCTGGGAAGTGTGAAGATTCTGGCTCCAAGATGGCCATAAAAAGTTTCAGGATGTTGAGGCAGTCATGATAGCATGACTAGAATTTCTTCCAAAATGTACTCCCAGAGGTTCTTTAGAAAGTGACAAAAATGATAAAATATACATAGCAGTAATGATATTGTGAGTGTTTGAATGAGGGGGAATTTTTGAGGGGAATTAATAATAATGTGCCTTTCAGTGTAGTATTTTTCAAATTTTGAACATTCACCACACTGTTGGGTCACTTCTCCATAGGAGGTAATTATGAAGATTTAATATACACAGAAAACACATTAAAAATGTCCCAAATTTCTTAGAAAACTAAATATAGTCTTACAAAGCTATCCAGGAATCATTCTGTTTGGCATTTACTCAAATTATTTGAAAAGTTATGTTTATATGAAAACCATGTATGAATAATTATAGCAGCATTATTTATAACTACAGAAGTTAAAAGCAACCAAAATGAATGACAAATTAGCTTTGATCCATCCATAAAATTGAAAGCTAAAAAGCAATGCATGGTCCATTAGAAGACACAAAGGGCCATCATAAGGATGGCTTTCTAAAAGTGCCTGCACTCATCCACATGGATGACACAGACAAAGGAACTACAGAATAATGTACAGGACTACAAGATAAACCCTGAGAAGACTTCAATGACCACATAGGAAATATAAAGTACATGTGTTGGTATATAAGTTTGGATCTACCTAGGTCTTAACCATCCAGCAGAAAAGCATAAATGTATAAAAATGAAGTATACATCGTGAGCCC
>PVKA01043486.1:0-16732 GCA_004027165.1 Ctenomys sociabilis | reverse complement strand
TTAAAAAAAAAAAAAAAAAAAAAAAAAAAGAAAAAGAAAAGCCCTCTGGTATATCCATTAAATGAAAAGGAAATTACTGTGAATACATACTCTAACATGTAAAGAAGAAGAATAAAGGAATGCTTACTGTATGAAAAAAAATATCAGCAAATGAAATTAAAAATGTAATAAAAAATTAGCAACAAAGTAAATCCCAGGTGATGACAGATTCACAGATGAATTAAAAAATTAAATTTAGAAAACATTTAATTCCACTGTTCCTCAAACTCCTCGATGAAATTGAAAAGGAAGCAATTGGCAGGCAAGATAGTTCAGTGGTCTAAAATGCCTGCTTAGGCAAGCTTAGGCAAGCACAGTGGACCACAGTTCCATCCCCAGCACCGCATACCATGCCAGCCCTGCCATCAGGGCAGGCAGAACCAGCAAAAAGAAAGGAAGGAAGGAAGGAAGGAAGGAAGGAAGGAAGGAAGGAAGGAAGGAAGGAAAGAAGGAAGGGAGGGAGGGAAATTTTTATAAAAGAAAAGGAGTTAGTCAAGGTATGAATTCTGCCCATTAGCTGCTATCTTCATAAAATTTATAAATTCTAAGGACCATTATTTCAGCCATCTTGCATACATACATATATGGTTTTGCCCCTACCTTATTTCCTATCTTTTAACCATTCTCTCGCTTCATTGTTTAATATTTAAGTTCTGTCACTTTCCATTTAACTGTGTCTATTGTGTCATCTAGTTTTTCTTTCTTTTGAGTTCTTACCTACGGAGACAATACAACATTTACCCATGTGGGTCTGGCTTATTTCACTTATGAGTATATCTTCAAGTTGCATCTACTTATGTATGAAGGATTGGAGTTTATCACTCTTTATAGCTAAATAATACTGCATTGTATAAAAGCATCATATCCTTTATATCCATTCCACAGATGAGGGGCATATTGGTTGTTTTCAGAATTTGGCTATCACTGAATGTGTGACAGGGGTGCACATTTATCTTTATGATATGATGTTTTCAGATCTTTTCGGAAAATTTTCAGAAGGGGAATAGTTGGACTGAATGGAGTACAGTCTACAGTTAAAGTAGTCTCCACACTGATTTCCATAATGGTTACACCAATTTGCATTCCCACCAGCAGTGGAGAAAGGTTCCTTTTTCTTCACAGCCTCTCCACCTTTTGTTGTTGGTTGATTTCCTTATGATAGCCATTCTTTCTGGGGTGAGATTGTATCTCAGTGTTGTTTTAATTTGTATTTCTCAAATGGCTACTGATGTGGAGCATTCTTTCATGTATTTATTAGCCTATTTTATTTCTTCCTCTGAGAAGTGTGTGTTCCTCTCAGGTGCCCATTTTTGGATTGTTTCTTTGAATTTAGGGCCCTTAATCTTTTTTAGTTCTTTGTAAATTCTAGACCGAAGACCTTTGTCTGAGTGCTTATTAGTTAAGATTTTTTGCCCAATTTGTGGATTGTCTTTTCACTATGTTAATGATTTCTTTTGACATACAGAAACTTCTCAAGAAGAGGAGTTACTGATTGTTCTTTTTTTATTGGTGGAACAGGGGATTGAACTCAGGCCCTTGCACTTGCCAGGCAAGTGCTTATTCTACTGAGCTATCTGCCTGGCTCCTTCCAGTTGTTAAATTTTTCAAGTGCTTCCCATGCAGTGGATTTTTGTTCATGAAATGTTTGCCTACCTCTGTCTTCAAAATTTTCATCTACTTTCTCTTCTAGGAGTTTCAGTGTTTCTGTTTTAAAGTTTAATTCTTTAATCCTTTTTAACTTTAGTTTAGTACATAGTGATAGACCTGAGTCAAGTTTTACTTTTTTGTCATCTAGAGAGTAGTTTTTCCAGCCCTATTTGTTAAAGAGGCTATCTTTCTTCCAGTAACCATGTTTGGCACTTTTTCGAAGATAAGATGGCTGAGTGTTTTTGTAGTTGTTCTTTTTTTTAATTTTATTGGGAAACAAATAGCAATGAGACAGTTGCAAAACAGGTTAGTAGGACAGTTACAATAATTAATACATTGCATATTGTTGTCCTCATAGTATTTATGAATAGTATAAGATACAGACATGATATCCTGTCCAAACACTATTACTAAAAATCTTCTCATTGAATTAAGAGAAAGTAGCTATATATCTATCCTAAAGTAAAGGCATATTAATATGCTGAGCTATAAAAGTCACAAGTCAACAACTTCTGACATTGCCATCCCTATGGATTGCCTACTACTATTATGGACTACTGGACTATATTGGATTATTTTGCTGTATTCACACACCTAAAATATTTAAATGACAATAGAATACCTGTCTATGACAAAACTAAACAAAAACAAGGGATATAAATGAAGGACTATGTTGTATCTGAGTGTGTTTGTAGTTGTAGTACCAGGGATTGAACTCAGAACCCTGTTTGTAGTTGTAATCGTATCTTCTATTCTGTTCAAATGATCCTCTGGTCTATTTTTTGATAATATAATGCTGATTTTATCACAGTAACTTTGTAGTATAATTTCAAGTCAGTGATTATAATGCCTCCTGCTTTGCCTTTGTTGCCCAGGATTGCCCTTGATTTTTAAATTTCCAAATAAATTTTAGCAACGATTTCTCTAGGTCTGTGAGGTATGTTGGTGGAATTTTGATAGGGATTGCATTAAATCTGTGTAATAATTTTGGGAGTATGGCCATCTTCACAATGTTGGTTCTTCCCATCCAGGAGCAGGGAATATCTTTCCATTTTCTTTTTTTTTTTTTTGGTGGAACCAGGGATTGAACTCAGGTCCTTGTGCTTGCAAGAGAAGCGCTTATTCCACTGAGCCATCTCCCTGGCCCCTATCTTTCCATTTTCTGAAATCCTCTATGATCTCATTTTTCAGAGTATTATAATTTTTGTTTAACAAATCTTTTACTTCTTTTGTTACATTAACTCCTAAGTATTCGATTTCTCATGGTGCTGTTGTAAAGCCTATTGTTTCTCTAAATTTCTCTCTCTGTGTGTTTATTATCTGTGTAAAGGAGTACTATTGACTTTGTATCTTGCTATGCCACTGAATTTGTTTTTTAATTTTAGGAGCTTTTCAATGGAAATTTTTATGTCTTTCAAGTATCGTGTTATCTGCAAATAATGATAGTTTAAGGCTGAGGACATAACTCAGCAGAATAAGCATCAGCCTGGCAAGCACAAGATCCTGAATTCAATCCCCAGTACTGCAAATAAATAAATAAATAAATAAATAAATAAATAAATAAATAATTTAACTTCTTCTTTGCCTATTCTTATTCCTTCTATTTCTCTCTCTTATCTAATTGCTCTAGCTAATGATTCCAGAACTATATTGAATAGGAGTGGTGATAAAGGACATCTTTGTCATGTATCTGATCTGAAAGTAAAAGATTTCAGTTCTTCCCCATTTAGTATTATATAATGAAGTTGGGTTGTTACAGACAGCTTTCATCAGATTAAGGAAGAATCCAACTATTCCACTCTTCTCTACCACTTTGATCATGAGTGAGTGTTCGACTTTGTCAAAGTCTTTTTATGCATCCATTGAGATGATTATGTGGGTTTTGGATTTGGCTATATTGGTATAGTGTGTTACATTTATAGA
Source organism: Ctenomys sociabilis (assembly GCA_004027165.1). Lineage (NCBI taxonomy): Eukaryota > Metazoa > Chordata > Mammalia > Rodentia > Ctenomyidae > Ctenomys > Ctenomys sociabilis. Next base: position 13,123 of record PVKA01043486.1, on the reverse strand, counting down.
TTTGCACATGTTAAAACATCCTTGTATCCATGGGATGAATCCTACCTAGTCACGGTGTATAAACTTCCTGATGATTTCCTGTATTCTATTTGCTAGAATTTTATTGAGGATTTCTGCATCTATATTCATGGGGGATTTTGGCCTATAGTTCTCTTTTCATTTTTTTAATTATTTTTTGGCAGAACTGGGGATTGAACTCATCGAAGTCAGGCCCTTGCACTTGCCAGGGAAGTGCTTATTCCACTAAACCATCTCCCCAGTCCCCTTGTAGTTCTCTTTTTATGTTGCGTCTTTCTCTGGTTTTGGTATCAGTATAATCCTTGTCTCCAGGAATGATTTTGGGGATATTGTTATCTTCTCAACTTAACTGAAGAGTTTGAGGAGTACTGGGATTATATTTTCTGTAAATTTCTCACAAAATTTACTGTAAATCCATCAAGACCTGAAATTTTCTTTGACGGTAATTTTTTTTTTTTTTTTTTTCAGAACTGGGGATTGAATTCAGGCCCTTGTGCTTGCCAGGCAAGTGCTTATTCTACTGAGTCATCTCCCTGGCTCTGATAATTTTTTTTATTACATTTTCAATTCCATTGGCTGATGTTGGGTTATAGAGAGTTCCTATATCCTCTTGATTCAGTTTTGGTAATTTGCAGCTTTCTAGGAATCTGTCTATTTATTCCGTGTCTTTGACTCTCTGAGAGCAAATTTTTTTTTTATTGTTTGTTTTTTCAGAATCAGGGATTGAACTCAGGCCCTTATGCTTGCCAGGGAAGCACTTATTCTATCGAGCCATCTCCCCAGCCCAAGAGCAAAGTTTTTCAAAGTAGCCATTGATGATCTTCTGAATTTTCACTGGGTCTGTCATAATTTCACCCTTTTCATCCTTTATTTTTAGAACTTCAGTTTCTCTTTCCTCTTTTTGATGAGTTTAGCAAGGGTTTTATCATTTTTTTTTAATCTTTCAAAGAACCAGTGTTTTAAATGTATTTTTAAAATTTATTTATTTTTCATTCATTTTATTGAGAAACAAATAGCAATGAGACAGTTAGAGCCCGGTTTTGCATTCATTACTTCTTTGTATTATTTTGTTCACCTCAATTGCATTAATTTCTGCTCTTATAATTTCTTCCCCTCTTTGGTATTTGAGTTTGGTTTGGTCTTCTATTTGTAGACGTTTTGAGGTGCAGCATTAGTGTATCTATTTGTTCCCCTTCTGTTTTCCTAGTATGTGAGTTCACTGCTATAAATTTTCCTCTAAGAACTGCTTTCATTGCATTCATAAATTCTGATAAATTGCGCTTGAATTTGCACTGTATTGTAGATATTGTTTAATTTGTTGTTTAATTTCATCTGTAACCCACTGGTTTCTGAGGATGGTGTTGTTTAATTTCCATGTATTTAGGGGGTCTTTGTGGTTTCTTTTGTCATTTATTTCCAGTTTCACTGCACTGTTGTCAGATAGTATGCATGGGATAATTTATGTTTTCTTGCACATACTAGTATGTGGTCTATTTTTTAAAATGTCCCATGTACAGGTGAAAAAAACATGTATTCAGATGTCGTTGGTTGGAACATTCTATATATGTCCACCAAGTCCATTTGCTCAAAGTTCTGGTCTAATTCTGCCAATTGTTTGCTAATTTTTTCTCTGCTTCACCTATCTTTTAGGGATAAGGGGGTGTTAAGGTCTCCTGTTAATATTGTGATGTTGAATGCTAGGTTTTTCATGTCCATTAATATTTGTCTTATATAGTTGAGTGCTCCTGTGTTTGGTGCATACACCTTTATGGCTGTTATCTCTTTCTTTTGTGTTTTCCCCTAACCAGTATGTAGTACGCTCTTCCTTTTGTTTGTTCATTCTTGGTTTGAAGTTCAGACTTTCTACAAACAGAATTGCTATCCCTGTTTTATTCTGAGGTCGTTTTCAATTTATCCTACACGGTTTTCATTAAGTTTCTTAGGCAAGATAAGGTATACATTCAATACTAAAACAATATATACTTCTGCTTTAGGCTTAATTTCTATTACTGTGTAACCTAAATCATCTGTCAGAAATTAGAATTTAGAGTCATGCTGATAGCTCAAGGGTGTAAGCACTTGCCTTAGACTGGAAAGCTCAAGGCTCCGGGTTCAATCACTAGTTCCTCATGCCTGGCTCTCCAAGCCTGGGCTACCAAGCTGGCCCCTAATGCCAGACATGCTTGTGCACACCTGTAATCCCAGCTCTGGGGAGGTTGAAAGAGGAGGATCACTACAAGTCTGAGCTGTGTATTGAAACCACAAACCAAATACAGAAAATTTTGATAAAGCATTAGAATTTCAAGGCTTTACTGGGTGTATGTATCTTTGGGCATATGCACCACTGTACATATGCACATGGATTATAGATTCCTAAAAATGTATCCAAACTTTTAAGAACTTTTGGACTTTTTATTCTGTATTTTAGTAAGGGTATAGAGGGTCTCCAAGATCCGCCTTGTAGTGATCTGCCTGTGTTTAGCGTCCTAACTAATAAATAAATTCATAGGCTGAAAGTCAAAGGGTGGAAAACAATACTACACACGCCACCACCTCAGAAAAATGCAGGGGTAGCAATCCTTTTCACAGACAGTTTCAACTTCAAAGCAAGAATGACCAAATGAAATAAAGAAGACCACTACATAGTTAGGGGAAAAATTCAAGAAGAAGTAACACTCATAAATATGTATGCACCAAACAGGAGAGCACCAACCGTCTAAGTTATAAGGTGGCATATAATTAAGCTTCTTTTCTGGAGGGTTAATAACTTCAGTTTGCAGCCCAAAAATTAGTGGAAAAAAGGGCTGCAAGGATAGCCAACATTTGGCCCTAGCCTTTCAAGGTCAGTGAAGACTCAGGACATAAGAGAACCTGTACTGCAACATCATGGAACTCAGTTGTGCTCCAAATTTTCTGATCGAGGAGATTATGAGGCCCAGAGGAATGTGATCAGTGAAGTATAGTATGCCTAAGGAGAGTCACATGGAGAGAAAACATTCTCTCAGACTTTCACAGAGAGCAAATTGGTTAAGCAATGGCCCTGACTCATCCACATGGCTCACACTGACAAAGGATCTACAAACTGTGGTATAGGGTTTCAGGAAAATGAAAAAAATTCTGCAAAAATGATAGTTTACCCTCTTTACCATCTTTTATCTCATCTTCTCTACTTTGTGTCTTCTTTATAAGCATTTAGTAATTCTTTTATATAATTAGCATTTCTTTTTTTTACTTCAGAGATTATTTCTGATATGATTTCCTCTATACTCTTATTCCGTTGTTTCTTTGCTTCAGATGCTATTAATTCAGAGATTTCAACTTCTTGTATTTTTCTTCAATTTCTTCTATGCTAGTGTCTCCTGCATTTATTCTGTGTGGACTTCTGGCCTGGAATGCATTTTGCTCCTTCTCTCTGTCCAGAGAAGCGCTTATTCCACTGATTCATCTCCCCAGCTCTTTGTCCTTTTGTAGAGCACTGCCCTCTCACCTTTAGTGTAGAGCTTTGGTGCAGTTATAACCTTACAACCTACCGAAATTCTTACCCAAGGGAGATTATATGTTTAAGGCAGTTATAGTTTTGTATTTATAGAACTACAATTAGGAACACTGATAATGGGTAGTGATATTTAGCAGTTGATAAACTTTTGTAAGTGATAGGTTTTTATTTTAGACAATAAGAGCCAACATTATGTCTGTGTAGCTAAGTAAATATGAAATTGGGAGATTTTATTTGTTATTTGCCCTAAGTTTTGTCTGATCACCTCCCTTGATGTTCCTGGGGTCTTCCAAGCACACTAATTCACCTGGTTTCCTGTTGTCCCCTCTTTAGATCAAGATAAAAAGAGAGAGGACACTCTTATAGATCTGGGTCTAGCAAAGAGTCTCAGTCTACTGGGTCCAGATATACCAAGTTTGAACTTTTCCAGATGTGCCTGGCTTCGGTCTGGCTACTGTCCTTACCTTCTTCCTGCTGCAGTCCATGGAAGTGAATTTACTTTGCCCCTCTGGAAAGATATTCTGCTCCTGGATTAGCTGGATGGTTCTTCCCATTAGCCTCTCTTCAGGGATTTCAGCCACAGAGTTTCACACCAGGCCTGTCTGATGGAGGAAGTTCCTGAGAGTGTGCAGATGGTTCCACATACACTGGGCTTTGGCTGGGTCTGGAGGTGTCCAGAAAGCACTTCAGAAGGTCTCTGGTATCCTATTTACAGTAGTACAATTAGCAGTACTAATAACATCTAGTAAAATTTAGAAATTGATAAAATTTTGTAACTAATGGGCTTGTACTTTAGGCCATAGGAGCAGCCATTATAGCTACATAAAAAAGCAGATTGTCAACTAGGAATCTGTATTTAAATTAGTTGTTTCTGGGCTCATCCTTTTCATGTACCCGGAATTCCAGGAAGATCATTTTACCCAAGTTACCCCTTGCCATGTGCATAGCACAAGCATCCTCTCCATACATCTAGACCTCAGTTTGGGCCCCACTGGGTTTAGAAATATGCCTCAACTCACTGAGTCATGTTCTACCAAAGTTGAACTCAATCCATGGGGCCTGGATGCCAGGCTTGACTCCTTTCAGTTCCACCCTGTGGCGCTGGGCCAGCTGGGCCTGGATACTGGCTTCAGTGGCTCCTTTCTGCTCCAAACCACCACACTGTACCAGCTTGTTCTGGATGCTAGGCTCAGCCTTTGCATATTTTATAGATAATGCTAACCATTCTAAGATCTTTCTTTCAAGAATATCATGACTTTTATGTAGCTTAGCCAGTCTGCATGTTTCTGTTTGTACGAGACTGGGTGAATGTCTACATATATATCTATTGTACTTGTACATTTTTGAGTGTTTTGAGCTTTTGTTTGATATATTTGTGAGTGAAGTACTGAAGTCTTCCACTGTGAATGCACTGTCCTTTTGTAATTCTATGTAGAGGAGTATATGTTTCGTGAGATTGGGTGCAGCAACATTCAGTATATATACACTTAAAAATAGTTCTTCCTGGTGATTTATTGTCTTAACCAATATGTAGTATAGAAATTTTTGTTCCTTCTGATCAGTTTTGTGTGAAATTAAGATCAATATTTCAACCTTTTTTTCTGCTTTGGTTATGTGAGATATTGTTTTAATTTATTTATTTTTAAATGTATGTTTCTTTCCTTTAGTAAGGATGAAGTATGTCTCTCGCATGCCATATATTATTAGGCTTTGGGTTTTCTTCAAGTGTGCCACTCTGTCATTCCTATGGCTGTGTCATTATTTAATGGCTACTACCTTAATATTTTCCTTTCTTCCAGTTAACTGAATTATGTGCTTTGGACTTTAATGAACTTTGACTTGCTCTGTCTTTTTACAGTTAACACAAGTTAATTTTTATAATGCTAATTTGGTGGTTATGAGTTTCTTGAGATTTTCTTGGTTGGGAGGGTTTTTATTTTGCTATCATGTTTGAAGGCTAATAGTGAAGGTTGTAATAATCTTGCCTGGGACCCAGTTTCTTTGAGGGGGGAGATTGGAAAAACTTGAAGCTCTCTTGAGTTTTCCCCTTTTTTTGGTAAATTTGTCATTATTCTGATAGGTTTGCCTTTATGAGTCATGTTTTTCTCTAATGGCTTTATTTTTTATCTCAGTTACTATATTTTGTACATCAAAATTCATAAAAGCTAAAAAATGAAAAAAATGATAAAAGCTATACAATATCTGCTTCCCCATTTAGATCATTAAGGCCTTATGGAAAGACAATGAAAATTTTATCACAGCAACTAGGCATATAAAAATAATGGATCATTTACAAACAAATTTCTTCAAACAAAAACATTTTGCAAAAGACTCTGTTACATGGGCCAGGAAGATGGCTCAGTGGAGTAAGCGTTTCCCTGGCAAGAGCAAGGGCCTGAGTTCAGTACCTGCTTATGCCCAAAAAAAAGGCAGCCTGAATTACATAGTGAAACCCTGTCTCACTGCAAGATGCATCCTGCCAAAAAAAAAAAAAAAAAAAAAAAAAGAACCACACATACACACACACAAAGTAAATTTAATAAAAGCCAGGACTATATAGCAAGGCCTTCTCTCTTTTTTTTTCTCTCTCTCTCTGTCTCTGTCTCTGTCTCTCTCTCTCTCTCTCTCCCTCTCTCTCACACACACACACACTCACACACAAATCAGTAATTTCCATCATGCAATTCAGTTGTGTCCCAAATTTTCTGACCAAGGAGATTATAACCCCAAAGAAGAAAGTGATCAAGGATGTAGAGTGTACTAAGGAGAGTCACTTGGAGAGAAAACATTCTCTCAGGCTTTCACAGAAAGCAAATTGGTCAAGCAATGACTGTGAGTCATCCACATGGCTGACACAGACAAAGGATCTACAAACTGCAGTACAGGTTCTCAGGATAAATCCTGAGGGCATTTGACTGAGCTTAATCAGATACAAAAGCTGTAATTCTTGTTACACAGGTTTTGCTTTAGCTTGGTCTTAACCATCCAGCAGAAAAGCATTAAACTGAAGTATAAGAAGTAAAACTATATTACTATTCTGAGCTGTAAAAGACTCAAGTCAACAACTTCTGACATTGCCAGACATATGGAAAACCCAATACTATTATGGACTACTGGACTATTTGGGAATATTTTGTTGAATTAACACACCTATAATATTTAATAGACAAAACTAAACAAAAGCGGGGATACAAATGAATAACTATTTTGTATCTGTGTATTCAAAACAGTTAAGATAGATATATAGCTACATTCTTTTAATTCAGTGAATAGAGGGATCTGCTCTAATATTGCTTGTAAATCAATTAACCACAATGTATTAATTATTGAAACTGTCCTACTAATTAGATTTAAAGCTGTCTCACTGCTATTTGTTTCTCAATAAAATTATGGAAAAAAGAGAATCAGATTTGAAATTTACAGAATTAGCAAAGGAGTGCTTTTGGTTGTCAACAGGTTGCTGGAATATTGAGATGAATATTGGTAAATTCTGATCACTCATCCAGGCATTTTATTGATCTGCATTTCCTGGTACACATAAACTTGTAACACAATGACAAAAGGAATTAAATCCGTGGCCAAAAATACTTATATGAAAAAATAGGATTCTTCCCAGTCTTTCTAGAGACTGCTTCAATATTCTTTTTTTTTTTTTTTTTTTTTTTTTTTTTTTTTTTTTTTTTTTTTTTTGTCTTTTTGAGACAGGGTCGCATGATGCAGTTCAGGCTGGCCTTAAGCTCACTTTGTAGCTCAGGCTGGTCTAGAGCTCACAACAATCCTCCTGCCTCAGCCTCCTAAGTGCTGGGATTACAGGCCTGTGCCACCACACCTGGCTTAATATTCTTTCTTCTACAAGGTAGACTATCAAAACTAATACATGGGATTTCATCTGGAGTATGCTTTATATAATACAAGTGCAATGCCTCAGTGACAACAATAAAAATTCAAAATGGTCTCACTTAGAAATATCAAAAATCTAAATGTTCTCCTAAATTAGTTTCTAACTTAGTGAAATGTCATAATATCTACTTTGACCCTTAGGATAAATTAAAATATAGTGCAATTTCCATTTTTCATATAATCTTGTTGTGCTCTGGAACAGTTCTTTAGATAATGCCAAGAGGCCACTAAAAGTAATGTCAAAAGACTGGAAATGTAAAGACAAAAGATACAAAATTGAGTGCTACTAATAAAACAAGACTTGCTAACTAATACCACAAAATTATATGTTTTGCTTCAGTATCAAGGGCGTGAAGGAAGTGACTAAGAAATAAAGGAACTATCTCAATAGTCCCAGTTAAGTTTCTTACATAACCCATGACTTGGTGGCCCACTCATGAAGGACTACTTCCCCAGATCACTTACACTCTATTTTTCTAAGAACACCTAAGAAAGGCTAAGTACCTCTCAAAGTCATGAAAGCACAGAACTCACAAGATCACATAGTACCCCCCAAAATATCTGAAAATGATTTCATTCTAAACATTGTATTAATTACTTTGGGGCCTTTTTTGGCACTGGGGATTGAACTCAGGACCCTGTGCTTGCCAGGCAAGTGCTTATTCTGCTGAGCTATCTCCCCAGCCCCTATTAATTACTTTTGAGGTAGAGAGTATGGGCTTATAAAAATAACCACTTAGCACCCATATATTTAAAGGTTTGCCTAAATTGATCAAAAGGGTTTTCAAATACTCTTCCCCTTCTATCTCAGATTGAAATATTCCTTCTTGCAGTCATGTGCATGAATCTATGGCATCAGTGTAGGTAAGAGATTTAGGAGTATTTCATTGGAAGAGGCAAATGAGTTCATTTACAAAGAATAAGTAATTTTATTCTGATGTCTTTCATGGGCTTTAAGAGCGTTGTTCTTGTTGAGTGAGAGTTAGTTTCAAAGCAAATATATTTAAAAATAGCAAAGGATTGACTTTATTATGATAGTGTACATTATCAGGTTAAATCTCATGAAGCCTAAGACTAGAAAGCAGCAAGTTAATAAACACTACAGCTCAGGATTCTAATATTTCTAAGTGAAATGGTGAAAAACTGCTAATGTTTAGGTGAAATAATTTCTGACCTGTAACTTAAACGTATGTGGCCAAACAAATGTCCCAACTGGGAAATTATGCAACATAGGTTAGTATAGAAAACTACCCTCCAGACCTGTTTCTTCAAAGTTTAAACCAGTAATTGACCATTATTTTGGGGGTAGAAGATAAATATTGATTAGTAGGTTCTGCAGGTGGGAAAAAATTCTCATTAAACAGACTGCATTAGGTGTTTATTTGATATCGAAAATTCATGAAGCATTCATCTTCATCACAAAACTTCCATATATCAAGGATCTAGGCAATCAAGGAAAACATGATAGAAACATTTCTTTTTTTGCCTTACCCCACTGTTTTCCTTACAAAGATTCTTCAAAATTTTGAGTACAATTATTGTACTCTGTAATGAAATATTTGAGATCTTCAACACACCGATCGCCTGTTTCCTGCAAAATCTGACTCAATGTAAACTGAATTTGGTTTTCAAGGGAAGGATATTCTTCGACCAAACTTTTCATCACCATCTCAAAATTTTCGCTATGTTGTCGGTAAGCCTGATCAAGTTCTTCCATTTTGCGTGCTATTGCTTTGGAGCAAATGCTGAGCTGACTATCTTCAAATGATTCTGTGTTGTCTGTTGTATAGGACTCTGAATCCTCGGACCACTCAGTGAATAATAGTTCTTCAGAGTCTAACCAGATCTCAGAAATCCCAGACAAGCTGTTCTCTGATCTCTGGAGATTTTCAGCCTCCCTCTTGCTTACAGGCTCAACCAGTTCTTTTTCAGGCTGTATGCTGGGTATATACAACACCTTTGATGAAGGACCTGCTGTTGAACTTTTGAGTGCAGCGTATGTTGATTCTTGTAAAGACTGGATCTTTTTGTTTTTACTTCTATGCAGAGGCTGGTGGAAAAATGACATTTTTTTCTCAACTGGAGAGTGGTCTCTGCCACTGACACTGGAGATACATCTGGTGTGTGGAGAGTCCTTTTGGTTTAGTGTTGATTCTTGGAAAAGAGGAGGAATCTTTATAGTAGGAGAGTGGTACGTCCCATAATGAGAAGAGTTTACATTTTTTCTTCCAAAGTCATCTGTCATGTGCCAATAATCAATCTTGTGGCGATTTGAATAATCATATGTTGACCATCCATAGCCAGATTTATCTCCTCTCTGAGGGGGATTATTTTTGTCACCATGACAGAAACTGTGGGCCCCATCATATTCTTGGTAACCAACATCACTTGACCACCGATAACGAGATTCATCTCCTCTCTGATGTAGACCACATCTTAAATCATGAAGCAAAGCACAGGCCTCAGCATCATCTTGGTAATCAATATTATGGGTGTATCGATAACATGATTCATCTCTCTGAGGTGGACTACTTTGATCATGAGAAAAACTACCGTCCCCATCATCATAACCAACATTAGTGTAATAGATTCTATACCTTCCTTCACCAGGTCCGTTTGATTGTGGTGGTCTCTTTTCTAGCCGTGGTGAGTTCTCCGATACAGTATTTAGTACTCCGTGATAAACATCATGGCGATGACTCTGAGGAGCTACTCTTTCTCCAGAAAGCCTTTCATCGTCGTATTCACCTTCAGACCACATATCACATCTTCTTGTCAGCCACAACATTGTGGGACCCAGTGGGCCGGCAAACACTGCACTCTGCCAGCCTTTGCCACCCGGATTGTGGCCTCCGCTTCTCCCTGAGAAGGTACTTCCGACCACCACTATGATGTCAACCTCTAACTGCTTAGTGTGACCCAGTCTTAAAGAGACAGAGAGAGAGAGAGAGAGAGAGAGAGAGAGAGAGAGAGAGAGAGAACGAGAGAGAGACAGAGAGATCTGCCTATTCTGATTTAGTGACCCTGTTTTAGTATTTAGATCTTTGACACATTTCATATGGATGCACCTCGACATCATTCTTTTTTTTTTTTTTTTTGTGAAACTGGGGATTGAACTTAGGCCCTTGCACTTGCCAGCAAAGCTCTTATTCTTTTCTACTGAGCCGTCTCCCTGGCCCCTACACAACCCCCTTAGTGAAGTAAATAAGACTCACATGTGTAAACATCACAAACTAGAAGAAATTTTTCAAAAAAAGAAAGGAACTAGGGAGGGAGGAGGAGGGAAGGAAGAAAGATAAATTAAAAAATTCATAAAGTGTAAAATGCATAAGAACCATCCATGGGTTGATGTCTCAGGTTACTAAGGTTAAACAATTTAATCCAGTTTATATCTCTTAAACAGGCAATAAATAGTACTTTTGGATGGAAGCTGTTGTACAAAAAGTATGCAAGTAAAACTTTTAAAAACTAGTTACCGAATATGTAATTAGAAGTATAAGGTGCTCTGAAATGTCCTGAGTATTAACATTCTCTAATAAAGCTATAAAATGAAAAAAGGATAAAATGGAAAAAGGTAGAATTTTGCTTTTAATTTTCATGGTAACTTTTCATTTTTAAATAGGGACAATATGGTATTGGGAAAAAAGAAGAATCAAAATACATCTTATACAGGTACAAATCCTATATATGTCCAAACTTACATAACTATATCTGCTAATCTGAGCAACAGGTTTGATGATAAAATAGATAATCTATCAATCATTGTTAATCAGCAATTTTTGGTTTGAAAATCTGTAACATATGTACTGTTGTATATTGCCCTGTTTCTTCCTTTGTTTCTGATTGTTGCTCTTGCTTGGTTTCTACTTTTCAAAATAAAATTAAATATAAAAAATAAATTCCCTGTGATGAGTATGATACTTACATATATTTAAATTATAGCAATGAATTTAAATTAAAGAAAAGCTTGATAAAAGTCTGAGTTACCAGGCCTCTTTCTCCACTTTTCCCTTTTCATGTTGGTAATGCTACACTTTCCATGATCTCAATAAACATACTTATTATGTAATGCTGAATATAGACTCTTTTTGTTTCATGCCTGTAAAGAAAACCAGAATTATTATTTTTTTTCTTTTTTAAATTTTATTTTATTGAAGTACAAATATCAACGAGACAGTTTTAAGATATGTTGACAAGATGGATTTGATAAATTAATATTGCAAACTGTTTTCATAATGTTTTGGTATCACAGAAGGTGCATACATGATATACTTACAAACATTATTATACCATATGTCTCTTATCAGTAAATTAAGAGACTGTAGCTGTTTGCATATTTTATTTTTTATACCTGAATTACATCATAGATTCAAGGTCAGTGAAGACTCAGGACACAGGAGAACCTGTACTGCAACATCATGAAACTCAGTTGAGCTCCAAATTTTCTGAACAAGGAAATTGTGGAGCCACAGAGGAAAGGGATCGAAGTTCTATAGTGTTCCTGGGGAGAGTCACATGGAAAGAAAACTTTCTCTCAGGCTCTCACAGAGAGCAAACTGGTCAAGCATTGGCCATGACTCATCCACATGGAAAACCTGAATTATTATTAGCCATTCCACCCAACACCTTTGATCAACATACTTGCTACAGAAATATCCTTGCTTTGGGCTAGTGGATGGAATCCCCTAAATTTAATATATGTAATAGAATTTGGGCTGAGGATATCACTGCCCTCTACCCACATGTGTTTGCAAAGCACACTAGGGTCGTTCCATTCTTCAAGATCCATTTTGCTAAGAGAGGCAGAAAACCTAAATAACAAATACCAAGCATCTTTGAAGTTTTTGTGAAAGAATATCCTCATCAGATCTCCTGCTCTAACCTTTAATAACCACTTCCATGGGCCAGGGAGATGGCTCAGTAGAATAAGTGCTTGCCTGGCAAGTGCAAGGGCTGATTTCAGTCCCAAGTTCCAACAAAAAAATAACCACTTCCTTACTCCAAATTTATTAATGTTTAATGCATAAATAATATGTCTTATACAAATAATTAAAAAAGAATAAACTCTGGTAAAATTCTGCACACTAGAAAGCCCTTGAAATGACTGAGCACACTATCATTTGTTCCTATCATACTGAGAGACTCATTGAGATATAAGTAAGCTGGCAGAAACATCTTTGAAATCTAAAATTCTGATTTATCTGTGTGAATCAACATTCAACATGCTTCTTATTTCCATGCTGTACCCCCTTTTTCTCTTCATGTCATAATAGTAGTTTCTGCTGACATGGCCTTGTTTTGAGGGTATCTTCCTGTTATCTTCATTAAATACAGTTGCTTTTTCATCTGCCACTGTATGCAGGCTTTCAACTCATTGGTCATGGTACACAAGACTCGAATCTGTCAGATTCACCATACAGCAACAAAATCACAAACCAAATTAAACCTTCTATCTTGCAAATTGAGATGTTAGATATTGTGAACCAGTGATGGGAAAGTTGACTAATACGAGAATTTGTACCCAAAGTTTGATCAGTGATGTGCCTATAACTGCATATGTGGTTTGCAAATCTTAGGAAGTGGTTTGTGGAGGAGTTTTGAAGGGTATAGGGGTGTAACATAGAGAAGACCTATAATGTTAAAGGTAAAGCTTGACGGGTCATTCTGATCAGAGATCAGGAGGGCAGAAGGATGATAAGAATGGCGACT